>JASVER010000195.1:463793-503564 GCA_030449065.1 Oceanodroma leucorhoa | reverse complement strand
GGGGGGGGGGGAGGTTAGTGCCATGCTGGTTTTCTTCCCCAGATGATGCTCAAAGCAGTGGAGTGGATGCCTGGGGACAAGGACATGTGGCAGCCCTCGGGCAAAGCAAAGCTGGAGCTGTCTGAGTTCTGCTGCAGAGCGCGGGGTGTGGGGGTGCCTGACCATCAATCATTTAGTGCTGTTAATTTTTAATGTGTAAAAATCTCTTTAAGTAAGGAGCCTGGCGCAGAGCAAGGCTGATGATTAATTCAGGAAATGATGCACGGAGGCAAGCACCAGGCCAGGCCACAACGTGCAGGGGGTCCTGCTGCTGGGGACTGGCCATGAAGCAAGCGAGGAGGCTGGGAAGGGACCGACTTCCCGCGGGGCTGGTGTCAGGGTCACAGATCAGCGATGCTCCAGTGGCACTTACAGGTGTCCACCCCAGGACCGGTGGATATTCCTGCCACAGCCCCGGAGGTGTCGCATGTGCCATTGTTGGAGTATTTTGGGGGATTATGAAGCCGGGACCCGCTCAGAGTGGGGTCTCCCTGCTCCGGTGATGCCGCTGTTGGTGTCAGAGGCTGAGGGCTCTGGCAGCTCCTCCATGCTGGCCTCCCCTCAGAGCCCCACTCCATTTCCAGCCTGCAGCTGTGTGCCAGTAAATGCAGGAACAAATCATAGTATCAGGAATAACGCGCTGCTGGTGGAGGTGGCCAGTCTCACTGCACACACTGCACCTCCTCACTCTCCTCGTCCCCCGCAGTGGGGTGAGAAGACCCCAACCCTCCCACAGTGGCCTCGGAGAAGGCAAGCCAAATCAAGAGACCATTAGCAGGGTACGAGATAACCAGAGAATAACCCATAAATAGCAGGAGGATGGGGAGAAAAGCATTGACCGAGGGTGTCTTGCTCCGGCAAAAGGCCCGGCCATGCCGCTCACGCCCGGCCACGGCACAGCGCAAGGGCAGGGCCGATGCAGCCGTCGGAAACTGGCTGCAAAGCCCCAGCTGTCGAGCATCTGGCAGGTTCAGGCATGGCGGGAGAAGATCGAAGTGCGTTAAATGCAACTGAGTCACCCCCTCCCACAGCTCCCACATCCTGCCAGCATCCCCTGGAGCTCCACCGAAACCCTCCCTTTTCAGCCATTGCCAGGTCCCGGCAGCACAGGGGTGTCCCCAGGGAGCTGAACCGGTGGAAGGGCACGCGTGGCAATGCTCAAATGCAGCTGCCGCCTTTCAGAAGTAGATGGAGAAGGTATTATTATGTATTATGTTATTGAAAACTGCATTTCTCCAACACCTTTTTGAACCTCCAGGCTTTAACTTCAAGTACTTGAGGAGCTGGGCTCGGCATTCCTACCTTCTAGTTAAAAGGCAATTAACTGGGGATGTCTCATTTGAGGGGCAGGGATGGGATCTACCCCACAGGGAGCCCTTGCAGGTGTTTTTAGCTTTGATGAGTGGTGGCAACGGAGCAGCGAGGGATTTTTTCAGTGTCTTATGTGCCACTTGAGAACCATGTCGGTACAACCACGGCCCAGGGACAGCCGGCCCTGCACGTGGCTTTTGAGGGAGGACCAGCAGCAAGAAGAGCGATGGCAATAATCAAAGTCACATTGGGAAACACCGCGGCATCCAGGACCTCAGTAAAAAGCACCGATGCTCTGCTTTGGCTCTGAGGTTTTCGTGGCCAAGGCATCTGCAAACGTGGCCCATGGTCAGGCAGGGGGGGAGCGGGGAGGGGAGCCCACGGAAACCTGCCGCTCCGCACGGACGCAAAGAAATGAAGTAGATATGCAAGCCCCAAATTCCACATGCGCTGCAGAGGAAGGAGTGATAATGGAAGGGCTCCGCTTTCAGGAAGGCGAGTTTAAATAATTAAGAGGAATAGTGAGGTGGAAACGAATGTGCAGAAGGTTTGGGGCTCCCTGAAAAGAAGCAGAGATGAAAGGAACGGCCTTGCTACAATATTCATAAAGCTCTGGAGGCAACCACGCCTGGAAGAAGGGTTATTGCGTGAGCTTGTCTCCTCTGGAGACCCCGGCCCGGCAGCCAGCGCAGGCGTGGGAGGACGTGGCCAGCCCGGGGGTGCTCGGCGTGTTTAGGGGGTAGCAGTTCTCGTGGCTCTTTGCTAACAGTGCCACGTGCGGGAGGATGCCTCAATCCAGCCCAGCCCCAGGGGATCAGGGGGCTTGTGCCCACCCCCAGCCCCTTTCCTTGCATTACGGATTTTATTTATTCCTTTTCCTTCATCAGGGATGAGGAGCTGGGAAAGTCTGTGCGGGAATGGGTCAAAACCTAAACTTTTTTGGTGGGCCGACAGCTGGGACACCAGTGCCTCGTGCACTGATAACTGGCATGGGGTATTTGTGCTGGGGATGGTGTTGAGCATCACTGCTTTGATGCAGGGAGTCAGCATTGGGTATTGGTACTGGTACTGAGGTTTGGTACTGGGAATTGTACTAGGTATTGATCCTAAGTCTTGGTCCTGGTACTGGGGATGAGCATTTGGTGTTGGTCCTTGTACTGGGGATGGGGTGCTGGTCCTGGTACTGGGGATGGGGTGCTGGTACTGGGTGTTAAAGTGGTACTTGCCTTTGGTTTGCCAGGTCTGTACATCCAACATTGCTCCGGTGCCTTGTGCTTGCAAAACCTCGGCAACGTCCCGCTCTCCCCTGGGCCAGACATGGCTGCGCTGTGTGGGGACAACCGTCCCTCAGTGCAGCCCCCGAACCCTGGAATCCTGCACGGGCAGATGCAGCTTCTGGGCAGTCAGGACTGTTTCTTGGGAGATCACACTTCATTTAACATTGTCCACCTTGGACTTTCCATTAACATATTGCCAAGAACCAGGTGCATTTTCCACCTCTGGTGCGTCCCTTGTGTCCTGGTGTGAGCTGCTCGTCTCATCCCAGGTGGGAAGAGGGGTCCCCGGTCCTGCCCCAGTGTGACCTCCCTTCCTGACACCCCAAGGGAGGGATCTTTCCCAGGACCGAAGGAACAGGCCCCAGCCTGAGCTTTCATAGCAGTGGGGAAATGCGGCAGAAACTCCAGTCCTCGGTCCAGGACTCGTGCAGGTGTCACCTAACGAACCAGGAGCGATTCACCAGCAGATAGCAGTGGGAAGGAGGGTGAGCGATGCTGACTCTGCCCTGGGAGCTGGGGCAGGAGGTGGGGATGCTCCCTGGAGGGTATCGGGAAGCTCAAGGATGCCTCTTTGAGCACAGCCTGTTGCTACCACCCCAGCTGCCTACAGTTTTGCTGCTGATTTTCACTGCCTCCAACCAAGCTGAGAATTTCTCCAGGCAGTGTTGACAAAACTCCCCAAATTTGCTGCTTTGCTTGCTCAGAAACAGGGGTAGGAGCTTGTGCAAACCACAGAGTTGATCTCTCTTGCATTTCTTCTTCCCATGTATTCCCCATATTGGGGGATTGGCACAGCACTGCACGAAGCAGAGCCATGAACATCTGGAACATTTTTTAGATAAAAAGAACCTAACGTGCCTGGCCTTTCTTGGCTGCTAACTCACTGGTGCGCCCAGGCTTTGGCTCCTGAGGGATTTCCATTCCCAGCATTGCCATGGGATGCTGCGCCAGCAAATGGCCGGTGCAGTTGCCTCTGGTCTCTCTGCTGGTCATCTCCAGCACGCAGCTCCAGGGCTCAGCAGCCGCTGCTCCAACTGCGCTGCGGCTGGTCCCAATCTTGCAGTGCATTTCCACACGTGCTTGATGTGAAGTAAGTGAGTAATAGCTGTTCTCCGAAGTGCCTGTGCCTGTGCATGGCTTTAACTGTGCTGTCTTGGGCCCTAAATGCTCAATAAATGCCTTTGGGAAATGCACCCTTTCCAAATGCATGCTTGTCTGGAGTTGCATTTTTTCAGAGGAAATCCAAGCAAGCTGCTGCCTTTTCTTCCCAGTGGGCAGAGGAGAGTTTTTGCCTTGTTTGAGGTGCCTGCAGACATTTGTCACTGTGTTAATGTGAAGTCTGGCACACTTCACTGAGGCCACTGGCATAGAAAATCTGCCCCCCCGGGCAGGTGCATGCTCGCTCTCTGCTTGCTGGGCTCTGCTCTGCACGAGCCCATCATCATCTTGCTCAGACACTGTCCACCCCACACCACGCGAAAGACTTATCAAATCATTTAGTTGCTGCTACGGTTACAAAATCCCATGGAGTTTCCGCAGGAAAGGCACAGCAGAGCCTGCAGACGGGCTGTCAGCAGCGATGGGGGATGCAGATACAGCAAAAAGCAGCCCCATGGTGCGGTGTGCAGCCCATTTTCCTCTCCCTCCCCAAGCCAGGCTTTGCTTCATGGGTGGTTGTGGGTGGTTCAAGGCAGTGGGAACCTCCTTCATGCCATGGGGAGCGATGAGATGCTGTGAGATGTGAGATGTGGGTGTCGCTCCCGGGAGCGACGGGAGCTGCTGGCCCGGGACGATGCAAGGACGCACGAGCAGGACCAAGCTGCCGGGGTCTCGCAGGATTTTTCAGGGACCAGTGGCAAATTCTGGGCTAAAGGGGGATCTCTGCTGAGACTGGGAATGTGAGGAGGAGGAGGGGAGAGCAAAACAGCCGACACCCTGGGAGTGGGCAGCTGGATTAGTGATGCCGGAGAGGCAGAAGGGCTGTGGCATGAAAACATCCCTGGTTTTCCCCAACATCTGCGGCTGCCTGCAGCGTGGTGGGGAGCTCTGCCGGGCCTGGGGGAGCAATTGCGCTGCACCCGGAGGAGTGCAGCCTTCGGCCTCATGGTCCCAGCATGCCCTAACCTGGCCACGGGGGCTGCTCAGCACAGGAGCCATCCTGCAATATGGCTTTCTGAGCTCCATCACCATGGAGATGGTTATTAATGGGGTGGGCTGCTAACAAGGCTCCTGGGCGCTTGTTCACCCTCCTCCTGCCGTGACTTGGTGGACAGGCTGTGGTGCAGCCAGCAGCGGGCTCGGGACTGCCCCTGCCTCTCCCCATGTCCCAAAACCCTTGGGGACAGGAGCCCCCCGTGTCCCAGGGAACCCTGGCAGGGTGAGGGCAGACTGGGTTTGCATGAGCTGGGGCCATCCTCCTCCTCTCTGCCCTCGGCGGGGGAGCTGATGAGGCGATGCCGATGGCACAAGGAGCATTGTCACACCAGGGGACAGAGGGGCACTGCCCCCCCGCGCCCCCCTGCTCAACCTGCCACATTACCGGGGCACAGCCAAACTGGACTCCCCCAAACTCACACCTTTCTCCTCCAAATCTCCTGGCTGGGGAGAGGACCTGGCTGGGAGGATCCTGGAGAGGGTCTGCACGCATCCATGGTTCAGAGCCCTGTCTCAGGGCAGGGGGTGAGGGATGCCCCAGGGACCCAGCTCCCCTCACCCGGGGGCCACGCTCACCCCCAGCCCCCTGCCAAGGCCAAGCCCCAGGGCCGAGGGTCCTGCCAGATAGGAAGCCCTGCCAGCTGCCTCCTGCCAGATTTCTGCTACCTGCCGTGGCATTCAAGGTAGCTGCAAAGCGTCCTGCCTGCTGCCGGCAGCCTTTGGGTGGAAATAGCCCACCCAAAATCTTTCCCTCCATTCAAACCAGGAAGCCAACCTTTCTTCTTGGGTTTAGTGCTCTTGAAGTTGGGCTCTTGAAGCTGTCCCTTGCCTTCCAGCAAGCTCTGCTCATATTAAACCATGACACCGAGATGTGCGCCCAGGGTGAAGTCAGAAGGAAAGCAACATGCAGAACCCGAAATATAGTGGGAAATAGCCCAAAAGTCACTGGTAATTAAGCAAGGAAATGGTGTCAGCCTATTTATAGGAGCTTCTTGCAGCGGAGGCATTGTACTTGCTCCTGAGCCCTTCCAGGAGTGTCTGATACTGTGGGAAACAGCCTTAAACCTCCATTTCTGAAGAGCCTCCTACACCGGAGTGGGGCAGAGGCTGAACCCTGCGGTTTAGGGAGGGGTGACTCCAGGGGCACAGCTGAACTCAAGATGTTTACAGGGGTGTCAGGGCTTTTACCAAAGCCCACGTTGGTCTTGAATGGTAAAACCCTTCCTGCTACTCTGGCCACAGCCCCAGCAAATGCTCTGTGCTTGGAGCAGGGATGGAGCCGGGCAGTGAGACCCTCTGGCCAGGCTGCTTTTGGCCTCTCTCCCCCAGGGGTGGGCAGAGCCGTGTCTCCATCACCCCCAGGGCAAGTGGGTCCTGGGCCATGCCATGGCGATGCCACCGTGCCCAGGGCCCTGCTGGCGTGGGGGTTTTGCAGACACTGTCCACACTGGAGGGGGGCTGGCCGAGGGTCTCTGCAGCGAGGGGAGCGAAGGATGGGGCTGCAAAAGCTGCTTAAGGGATTTGAATTCTTAATCCCCATTAGAAAATTAATGTCCAAATCCCTGGAGTGGTGGCAAATCCCACCCCAGAAGTTCATTTTTCTTCAAAACAAAAAGAAACACAAGCTGCAGCATGTGGGACCGGCAGCCCAGGAGTGGGGCTGGCCAGGGTCATCCGCAGCCCCGGGCCACCCTCCATGGGGCACCCGCCGGCGCTGTTTGGGGACAGCCACCCTCATTTCCCCCCCTCCCCGACACTGGGACGTTTCCTCCCAAGCTGGCTAAGTATTTCAAAGCTCAAGGACACGGCTCAGGATCTTGTCCCGGTGACTGCTCTCCTCTCCCTGACCCAGCCCTTACCGAGTCCCCAGCACCCTCCTCCCATATTTTGGGAAAATATTTTCCTCTTCTGCAAAGCAGTAGCTGGTGTGGAAAATGGCCGAGCTCTTGGGAAGCCAGGCAGGTTGTATTGCTTTGAAAGCAATTCCCATCTGATTTAGCAAAAGGCTAAGCTAATTTTACACATGGCTGACTTTCACACCTTTAACAAGAAGCAGTTTCTTTCTCGATGAGCAGTGCATATGGCAGTTAAATTGATTATTCGTTGGACGAGTGAGAACACGCAGCACAGAAACTGTATTAGATACCCAAGGCATTGGAAAAGGGCTACAGAAGTAGATTGRAAAGTGGGTTTTCTCCCCGTGCAAATATGACTGAAAATATCCAGACACACTGGATCACAGCTTGTGCTAAAGCTAGTGAAAAAGTCAAGGTATAAATTAGTTTTAAAATCTGGCTCTGGCTGGCCTTTCCTTTGCATTTCTGCCCCTTGAAAGCTTCAGCAGCGGTGTTTTGTCCATCTGCATGTCTGCAGCCATGGTGGTGTGCTGCGCGGATACGGGATGGGAGCACCCAGCTGCAGGCTGAACAGCGCTGGAACAAACCCTGGGCAGATGGGGCCAGATTTGGGCTGCGCTTTGCATTTCACTCCTTTTGCCTCTGATGGAAGCCCCTGACGTGGGGCACGGGGACTCACATTAACACGCCCTTAATGCTGTTCCTGGGCTGGGACTCTTGCTCAGAAGAGGATGGAGCTGCATGACCTTTGCATGATGCAGTACCCTCCACTATTTGGTCGCTAATAGGGGCAAAAAGCAATGATCCTTGACCCTGCCATGCTCATCATCTCCCTTCGTGTGATAAGGATTTCCATGCATTTCCACTCACCTCTAAGAAAAGCCGCATCTCGGGCAGGGGACGGCAGGTGGTGAGGGAGGGAAAGGTTTGTCACAGCCCCACAAGCCCAATGGCCATGGGATGTCCCTGCCTGTCAGAGCAGGACCTATCCCAGCACGAGGTTGGGATGTCTACAGTGTTGTGCAACCAGGCTTGGAAACCCCAGGCAAGGACGGAGACAGCCCATGGCTCTGGCAACCCATCCCAGGGCTGCATCTCTTCCGGGGAAGAAGCTTTTTGGTGGTTCCCACCCGAAACCCATGAACAGCAGCCACTGCCCCATGCTCCATCACAGACAGGAGTTTGTCCCCAGCATCTCTAGGCTGGATGGGGACTAAATCCCCGTGGCACGGCCCTGTGCTCCCAGAGGCTCAAGGGGTTTTTGCATCTGCCCCTGTTTCCAGCAAGCTGCGTGGGAACGGGCTCTTCGCCATTATCCCAGCCCGGTCCCGGGGCTGTGGGTCCTGCTGGTGGAGCATCCCTGGACCTTGGCAGTGCAGGAGTTTTGCTGTAATTTCCTTGCACAGGCGGTGATCGTAACGAACATCCTTGCCGCGAGGGAGTGCGGAGGGAGCCAGGCACTGTCAGTTTGAATGACATTTTAATTCAGGTTAATTAAAGGGTTCAGGCAAGAACAAACAAGCAGACAGTCTCCTCGAAGCAGGCGATAGGAGATCTGAACCCGAGCTGACAACCGCCCGTGGGAGGCGGCCGATCCCTGGGTGCTGACGGGGGGAACGCTCTGCTTGCAGCTGCACGGGGCACAACCCAACGTGTCCTACCTGGGTACCCAGAGCATCACCCAGAGACCCCAAACAACCTCGCAGCAGGGAGGGAAAGGTCCCAGGCCAGCCCAGGACCTGGCAGGTGCCCAAACCACTGAGCCAGGGAGGTGTTTCTTCAGGACAGGTCTTTGCGGGATGTCCCCCGACCGCTGGGTGCTGTGTGGCCCTAGAGGATTGTCCTATATTTTACCAGAAGGCAGGATCCAGCACCTGGGCAGGGTTTTCTTATGCAGCAGCAGAGGGGTCTGACTGGGATGGAGAAGGATGCTTGGGGCCACGTGCCGTCCACGTGGGCTCTGTGCGCCGAGCGTGAATTATTTCTTCTTTTTGCTGTAAAACCGTGTTTCTGAGGGACGCACTCATGAAATATAAATGTGAGACCTGCTTTAAGCGGGCAGAGCCCAGAGGTGAACGCCAGGTCTGCGCAGGCGGCAGCACGCAGCCTTTCATTTCCCAGCTGCGATTAATAATTTATGATTTTCATAACACGAACTGTGATCTGGGAGCCCAAAATGCCCTGGGGGCTGGCAGGGCTCCCGCACAGCACACTGCCACCAGCGCTTCACCCTCACCAACAGGCACTGTCCCCATAGCGACCCGCACAGCACTGTACAGGATCCGGCCACAGCTTGCCATCACTGCCAGGAGCTGGGTCTGGTGCCCAGTGAGGATGGGTGGCATTGGTTGGCAATGGGAGGTCATGGGTTAGTGATGGGTCGGTGTGTGGTGATGGGTGAATGATGGGTGATGATGATTGGTGGCAATGAGTTAGTGATGGGTTGGTAGTGGGTGGTGATGGATGGTGGTGGGTTGGTGATGGTGGCAATGGGTGGTGATGGGTTGGCAGATGGGTTGGGGATGGGTGGCAATAGGTCGATGATGCTTGGTGATGGTACCATAAAACTTCCCAGATTTGGGATAGCAGGGGTGAGAAGAGGGGTGATAGCCTGCTGGGATGTTGGGTAAATCTAGATGAAAACTTCTTTTCATAATAATCCCTGGGTGAGAACTTCAATTTCTGCAACACCAGCGTCTTCTGCGAGGAAAATGACCCAAAATAGTTCATTTTGAGTGAGCTGACGCCAAGTCCATGCCCAGGAGATGCCAGGTGCTGGACCGAGGTTGAGGGTTGGAGACCTGCTTGTACCCGTGCAAGGGACAGCACTGAGCCAAGTTAGGGCCAGATGAGTGACTTACAGCCAGGATTGTAATACAAGTGTGACTCTTGAAGCAGTGGTACGTAGACTGTTGCTGGAGGACCAGGACAGCGAGGGCCTGCAAGGGGCCCAGGAGAGGAAACACAGCTCCAGGCAGTTTGCGCAAAAAGGCAGGGCAGGGGTACAGGCAGGGAGTTGGCATACAGGCAACCCCATCATTTCCACACCAGAGCCCTCCAGCCCAGTTAAGCATCCTTTGCCGTCCTTGGGAGGAGGGTGGGCATCCATCACCTGCTGTGACCAGGGACACTGCTCTGGGCACGTGTCCCCAGGCAGAGAGTGGCTCTAGGGCAGGGAGAGGGTCCCCAGCGGGTGTGGGGTGGCACTGGGGCCAGGCGAAGTGTCCTGGCTCCCACCTGCCCCTGTCTGGGCTGAACTTGCCCCTCCCAGCTTCTGCTCTCTTTTCAGCTCAGCTAGAAAACAAACCCTTTGGGGTTGTTGTTTTCTTCTTGCTTTCCTAATTTAGATGGTCCCAAGGCCCCACAGGCAGATAAAGGCGAGTTGATTCCTTTCCTGTGTTTATGATGCTGCTGGAACACGCTGCTCCCACAAATATTACATCAAGAGAGCATGGGGAAGGCTCAGCTTCGGCAGCACAGCTTAACTCTCACCTACATCTGCCCATCGCTGCTCGCCGCCTCCTCCCGCGCCCTGGCATCGCACCCCAGACATGCTGCTGCTGTCTCCGGCTTGGCTCGGCAGTGGTGGCTTTGGCCGTGCCGGTCCCTGCGTCACCGCTCCTGGGGCAGCCAGTGCCCTTGGCTCCTGCTCCGAACTGTGCTGGTGCCTCGGCTCATCCCGCGAGCTGGGAGAGTCCCAGTGCCCAGTGCCACATGGACTACACAGCTTCACTTTAGCCTCAGCCCCTTCTCATGTGCCTGCTGTGTCCCCAGGGAGCGCAGGGGCAGCACCGAAATGCCCCAGGGGCATCAGCTAATGCTCCCCCGTGTCCCCGACAGCCCTGTTCTGCTGCGGGGGGCAGAGGAGGGGACTGGGCAGAGCAGGCACAGAGGCAGGCAAGGATGCAGAGACACCGTGGGACCCCGGCTGGGCTCGGCACGGGGCTCCTGCCACGCCGGTAGGCATGGGGACAGCTTGGGATGCAGGTCCCTTGCATCCTGGTCTGCGGCGGGATGACTGGGAGAGCTCAGCACTCCCTCACCCGTCTCAGTGGTTGGCCTCATCCCTGCCAGAAAGTGTCCCTGGGGGGATGCCGTGACAGCTCTTGCACCAGAGGAGCCGCTGCTGCCGGAGCCCTGGCTGCTGCTGGAGGCGGGCATGGGCTGTCCCTGGCTGTGGGTGCCGGGGCCGTGCAGGCTGTCGCAACGCAACATGAGGCATCGAGCTGTGTTTGCTTGGCTGGGACAGTGTGTCACCGCCAACGGAGTCTGGGTTGCGTCATGCCGGTGGCGAGGGGAGAACGGTGCCAAGCCGCCATCCGCTCCCCTGTCCAGAGGGAGCCGCTGGCTTGGCAGGACGCAAGGGCAGGGGACAGGCAAGGAAGGGGAGAGGATGGCTGCGGGAGGGCTGGGGGGAGACCCCAGTGAAGATGGAGGGTTCGTTGCCTGCAGGAAAGAAGCTGGGGGCGAGGAGCGCCCCGAGGCACCGGAGGGAAGGGCTCAGGGCTGGGGGCTGGAGATTTTAGTGGCTTTTCATTAATACAGCCCGAACTTACCCCCATGGGAAGTGGGAGCGGGATGCCAGTGAGACCCCTCCCAGCTGCAAAAGCCTGGAGGAAATGGCATCGGGGGTGTCAGTGTCTTCCAGGGCAGAGGTGCGATGAGCCCCATCCCTCCTGGGCTGCCCCGGGATGCTGCCAGTGCCCTGCCTCTTCCCAGGGTCCAGCAGAAAAATGAACTCAAAAATCCCCTTCGTGGGACAGCCAGACAGCCGGAGGTCTCCAGCAAGATGTGGTTGATGGGGACTGTTCCCTCTCTCCTGGATCACGAGAGGTGGAGGCTGCGGTGTGAAGCCAGTAGGGCTGGTTCCCCTGTGGTGGCCGGCACCCGGCACACACCCTGCTGCTCACCACCAAGATTTGACTAAGATGCAAACACCGGCTTGCCTGGCCCGGCTTTTCAAAGAAGTCCAAAACCCCAGGCCAGTCTCGCCACCTCTCCCCGGGCAAGGGTGAGTCATCAGCCCAGCGCTGCCTTCCCCAGGCCGACGGTGATGCTGGGCACAGCACTGACCCCGGCCCCACGCGTGGCCGCGGAGGTGTCCGCAGGCAGGGTGCCGGGCAGCACCTGGGGTGAATTTGGGGTTGACCATCACCACCAGCGGGGAGAGGGAGCTCTGTTCCCCTCAATGCTCCAGCTCCATGGGAAGGGACATCACCATCCCCTGAAATCAGTCCAGGGGCTGGGGAACAAGCTGGTCCCCAGGCAGCAGCGGGGTCAGGGATACCTGGAGAGGAGCTGGACCTTGGGGAGGGGTAGTGTGAGGACAGCAAAGGAAATCAGAGATAGATAGGGGCAGGAAATAACAAATGTGAGTCAGCTGAGAAGCACGCGGGCAAGGACAGCTTCGGAGAGCTAATCTGCAGGAGATAATGCTGCCGGGATGGAGGAGCCTTGGAGATGAGCTCATGGAAGGGGAGAATCAAGGCAAAGGGGTGTCTGAAACTCCAGCGGCCAACACGGTCCTTTGCATCACACTCGGCTACGTCACCCCTGGGTGCCAGGGAGGGCGTGGGGCTCGGCACCCAGCCTTGGGTGCTCTGGACAGCACATACACTTTGGGATGCATTTTGTAGCCTCCAAAGGTTTCCCTGAAATCCTGCACTGGGTGTTTATCCCCTGGCAGACAGGACTAGCTGCGGCGCAGCCTGTCTGCTTTTAGTCTGGTGGAGATTAAGCTCTCCAGGGCCTAATGGCAATTCTTTTGGCAAGCGTTCAGCAGGCCTTAATCCATCTTATCTCCGCTCTGAAAGGATGAATTAGGCGCCTCTCCAAGCGCTCAATGGGGAGCAGAAGCGGAAGGAGCTCTGGCGACGCACAAGCTGCTGCGGGCGCCCCGGGGATGCCCTACATTCAGCAAAGAGGCTGCGGAACCGCCAGCTCGCAGGCAAGAGCCGGAGCGATCTGGGGGCTGGGGAAGGGGCAACGTTGCAGGACGGCCGGCATGCTTTCCTCCGCACAGCAGGACCCTCTTGCCTTTCTCCCCCTGAACATCCAGATATTGGGATCACCAGGAGTCCTGGCCTGAGTAATGAAGGTCCCGATTCCCTTGGGATTTGCCTGGGTATGAGCCAAGGGCGGCTGCTTGGCTCATGGGGGAAGACTGGGGACAACGTGGCACCGCTCACCCCTGTGCAAAGGCTCCCATGCCAGCACTGGCGTCTGTCCAGCCTGTCCAACCCACCCGGTACCCAGGGATGTCCCTGCTCCCACGGTCCAGACGCAGTCAGGACTCCCCTTGAGTGACACAGACGACATCCCAGTTGTGTGGGATGGTCCCACCATCCCACTCACCGCCCTGCCGTCGGGGACAGGAACTCTGAACTTGCCTTTTGCAAACCTGTCCTGACATTGCTAATAATAACTGTGTTAATTAGGGAGCTCTCCCAGCCCTGCATGATTCGTTTGGTCAGTTATGGGGGATATTGTCAGGGTAATGTAAATGAGGGGTGGCATTCGTCTCCCCAGCAGCCGTCTGGAGTGCTGGAGCTGCGTCTGAGACCCAAGGCACTTGCTGAACATCAGGGCGACCTGGTCGGTGCAGGCACCGCAGGCAAGGGCGCCGCTCCGCTCGGCCCCACGCAGACGTTTGGCCTGAGGAATCGCGGCTCAGACACCCGCCAAGCACGACGGCTGCTTGCACCCATCTCTACTGCAGGCACCCAAGGGCAAAGGGCTGTGTCCCAGCCAGGCTGTCTGCCCCCAGCCTGCCGGCTGTCACTGGCTCTTAGATGACTGCCCATCACTGTGGCATCTTGCCTTCTCCAAGCCCCTTCCACGTGAAATCAGAGAGGACAGCGAAACCTTCGTGGGCTTTGCAAAGCCTGAGATTTGTCACTTTTCTGCATCAAAACCCTGCTGGTATGGGCAGCTGTGGGCCTGTGGGCTTGCTTTCTTTTCATCTATAGCATCCCTTGGGTGACAGATGGCCTGTGGGCCTGGCCGGGACAGGGTCTCTCTGTGTCTGCCAGAGGGGACCTCTGGGATCGCCCTGAGATCAGTCAGGGCCAGTTTGCAGGATGGTGGCAGAGCCCCTGCGGCATTGCCTGGTCCCGTCCTGGGGTGCAAACACCCCTCAGCTGGGAAATGCCTTTAGGGGGAAGGTTTCCTTCTTTGCTGAGGTGTGGCAAAGGCAGTGACGGGCTTGCTGCGGGGCTGCTGCCAGCCGGCACCCATGGGTGTTGCTGAGGGGCCTGTCGCTGCCGGATTGCCCTCCTGGGGGAGGCGAGGGCAGGAGGTGCCGTGGCCCAGCATCGCTGCCCGCTGCTGTCCTTGCTCCCGACCTCAGGCCTGTTCGCCCTGCGTCGAGCTGTGCCGCCCGTGAGTCAGTGTCTCAGGTGGGCCAAAAAGGTCGTGGAAGCTCTCTGGGTGCTGCCGGGGTGACACCCTGGCCAGCAAACCCGTCCCGCCGCACCCCCCCAGCCCGCGTTGTGTCACAGCGGCTCTGTGGGGACTCCAGACGTCCTTCCTTAGCTGGTGGGTCTTGGGGGTCTTTGCTGAAAGATTTAAGCTGTGTCTTGTTTCTCTCCTTGGCCGCCAAAGCTTCTTTTTTCCTCTGGAAGAGGAAAAGAATTAATCGAGCAAGAATTAATGCAGAAGCAGAAAACAAAGCTGCCAATTTTCAAATGAGATGTTAAGTACTTCAGGACCTGCCCATTGCTTTCTGCTCTAAGCATGTCCTTTGGTTCCAACCCGGGCTCATCCCACTCTGGCCACCGGCCACCCTCCTGTCTATTCCTGGCCCGAAGAGCCCTGCGCCAGCAGAAACCCCCTCTCCATGTTGCATCACTGGTTGAACTCCGGTGCATGCCGTCTCCAAAGCAACAAGCAGCTAAAATTGGTAGAAAGTTTGATCTGAGCCTGAGCCAAGCTTAATTTTTAATTGCTTCTAATTTCATTCTCTGGGCTGGGTTTGCCAAGCCGGGCAGAAAGGTCGTGGTGGCAGGTGCAGGCTCGGTTACCCGCGGGCAGTGCTCCAGCCCTCCCCGGCTTCGGACCTGTTGGGGTCTGGCAGCACTCAGCACCCGCGGGCAGCAGCGCTCTGCAGCGGCTCGGTGTCCCCACCGCGGCCGGGGGGGTCCTGGCTCAGCTGGGCACCTCCTTCCCCGCTCTCTGGGCCCCCGGGCCGGGGTCTCAGCTCCCCCAGGAGCCCCGTTTGTCCCCCCTGTGGCAGAAGAGATTGAGCACCTTGCCCGAGCCCCTGAAGGCAGGGTGCCAATTTTTCAGCTTTTGCTTTTGTGCGTTCAAAAGACCAGCACGATGTGAGGATTTGCTGTTAAATCCCAAACAGCTTGTGGCATTCCTGAGTCCATTGCCACCCCTGCAGACTCCCCTTTCCCATCCCACCCTGCATCCTCCCCCATCCCATCCCACCCCATCCCATCCCATGCCATCCCTGCCGCCTCTCTCTTCCCAACCCATTCTGCAGCCTCCCCCATCCCATCCCATCTCTGCAGCATACCCTTTCCTATCCCATCTCATCCCATTCCTGCAGCCTCCCCCTTCCCATCCCATGGTCGGGCAAGCGTTTCTGGCACGCAGACACATGGGGAAGCTGAGAGTCTCCACTTGCACTCCCTGGAAGGCATCTCCTCTCCTGAACGCCTCCCTGTGCAGGGATTAGGAGGCTGCATTCCAGGTGCAGTTCACGGCTGCCGCCAGAGAGAGAAAATTGTCTGGTCCTGGCTCAGAGCCCCTGGAACCTTTCACAAAATCCCCAAACACACTGTGCTTGTGCTGACAAGGCAAACAGTTATTCAAATGACAAAGGTCACCTCTCCCCTTTTTGACAGCTATTTTTGCGACACGTACTGAAGTCCAAGGGTAAAGGAGCTGCAGAGCCAGGCATGGCTCCATCCCTTGCACCAGCCCAGGGTATTAGAGGGATTTGGGAGAGAGGAAGAAACCATCCTGAGGCAGGAGCCGGGAGGACAGGGTCCCTCTCACCTGGTTTTCCCACTGATGTCCACCAAAATCATATCCATGAGCTCCAAGCAGGAGTTGCAAACATTTACAGAATGCGGTCACTTAGAGGTTGTGCAAACGAGCAGCACCCGGGCTCCCTGCGAGCCGGCGGCACGACCCCGCTGGCTGCACGGCGGGGTTTCACCAAAGCCTGAGGCTGCGGTGATGGTCTCCCCGATAAAGTGCAGGGAGCACCCGTGAGCGTCTCAGTGAGACTCAGCATCACCTGGATAGCAGCAAGTCGGTGCCAGCAGCTCCCAGCCCTCCGAGGCTGCCTGTGTGTCACCAGTGGCTGCGAACACCCACATGCTGCACCCAGACGTGTCTGGGGACTTCCCAGGACACAAACAGAGGTGGAGGAAACCATCGGGCGGGCTGAGCCTGGTGTTGGCAGTGCCGCAGCTGCCCAGCACAACCCATAAGCTGCCCTGACACGAGGGCAAACCCTCTCCCTTAACACAACGGTGCTTGAGGCATCCCTGAGTCCCAGGAAGGCGTCCGGCCCTGCTGCAAGACCACGTTCCTGAAGATATTCAGATTTTCTGCAGAGTCCTGGGTGAGGCTGGTGATGGGGTGTCCCCGGGGAGCCATGCACCAGGAGGAGGAATGTGCACCAGAAGCTGTCGGTGGGCTTTCTCTTTTTGGTCCAGAGAAAATCCCGATGACAGCAGAGCTCCACAGCAAGGCACGCCAACGAGGTTTTCCCTGCCCTGACCATCTGTGCCACCTGCCATTCATTCTTGCAGCATTAAACGGAAATCCTCCCAAATATGTAACGCATGGAAAGTCACTCGGAGGCTGGCGACTCGCCTGGGGCTGTCCCCAGCTCTGTGCTTGCCCAGGGGTGCGGGTGCTGTGCAAGGCTGGGACCCCCCCCCTGCTTCCCTCTGCACCCTGGCCTTGCCCTCCCCAGAGGGTTTCTCCCAAAGGAAGATATTGCTTGGCCAGGGGTATTGATTTGAGCGATTTTGGAAATGGCCAGGTAGCAGAAGGGAACCCCAAAGCCGCAATTTTGAAGTGACACTTGCCAACACAAACCCTAGTTTTCGGCTGAAATGGAGGAGTTGCGGTGCTCCATGGTCTCGGGGGGTCACCGCCTGCCATGATGATCATGGCGTCCTCAGCCATTTTGTTTGATGGGAAACATCCCATTTTAGATTCCTTTTTTTGGGGTGGGGGATTTTCTTGGACCGTGCTCAGGATTAACCTTTTCTCTGCACTTTGCAATGGGGAAGTAATTTCCAGGCACCCCTGAGCTGCGTAGGCGGGTTCTTGGCATCAGGATTTTTTTCTCTAGGTATCTGGTTTTCCTTGCGGTGGGAGGATCACCAGATGCCAAACCCCGGCAGCTCCAAGGGCACATGCGCAGCGCCGGGTGGGTGAGGTGGTCCGACGCGAGCATCTGAGCTCACAGCTCACAGCTCAGATGCAGACTTGGACCCGCTTCAGCTTTGTTACCATCTGCTGAGCAAAGTCCCACAAATTGAAACATCTGTCTATGCCAGGTAAAATTCCCACAACATTTGTTTTTCTAAGAAATTTGAAGTAAACAGAGGTTGCTCTGTCCCAGTCCTGCCCAAGCAGAACCACTTCATGCCCATGTGCTCCTTCTCTGGGCTGTGCAAGAGGACATAAGGAAAAGCTGGGTGCAGGATGCCCCAGGTGAGGTATTTGAGGGTGCTGTGTGCTGTGTGCTGGGTTCTGGGTGCGGGATGCCCCAGGTGTGGTACCTGTGGGTGCTGTGTGCTGGGTTCTGGGTGCRGGATGCCCCAGGTGTGGTACCTGTGGGTGCTGTGTGCTGGGTTCTGGGTGCGGGATGCCCCAGGTGTGGTACCTGTGGGTGCTGTGTGCTGGGTTCTGGGTGCGGGATGCCCCAGGTGTGGTACCTGTGGGTGCTGTGTGCTGGGTTCTGGGTGCGGGATGCCCCAGGTGTGGTACCTGTGGGTGCTGTGTGCTGGGCAGCTCCCACTTGGGAAACCAAAGCCCCGCAGCAGGGATGGGGCTGCTGTGCGCTGGGGAGAGCTCAGATCTGCGCTGCAGGCAGTGAAATGCTCATTGTACAGCTGAGGAAACCGAGAAGCAGCCAAGGTCACTGTCACAGCAGGGGAAAGGGCCAGGGCTAGAAATGGGGCCAGCTCCCACCTCCTGGCCCCCTGGCTCCCTAGGGATCTGGAGCCGCCCTGCAGCCCACCGGGCTCCCAGCCACCGCTGCCATTTCACCAGCCAGGCGGCTGGGAAAGGGGCTGCTGGAGCTTTTGGTGCTGTGGGGCATTTTCATCTGTTTCTTTTCAGGTTTTCACTGCAGTAAACAGAAAGCAGTGGGTTTTTTCATYCCCTAGTGCCTGCATAGCTGATAGGGTGTGAAAATCTGGAAAAATCCAGAATCTGAGCGTGAAAATCCAGAAAAATCTTAGCTAAAGATTAAGATATATTTATATACCCTACCCGATAGAGAAAGTCTTGGTTTTGTCACTTCTTTTTGGCCCCCATCCCAGTAGAGCCTGTGCTGTCTCTTCCCTTCCCCTTACCATCTCGATGTAACCTTCTGCAGCAGTAGGAAATATCACGACTTCCTAGATGCATCCCGAGGCCGGTATTCCCGGACACCCTATTATGTAGCTGAATACACAGTTTCGATGCAGCTGGCCGGGTGGGCTGAGAAACGTCACCGCTACCTCGCCTGGTCCCTTGAGGCACGGCTGTGCCTCTGCCTATGCTTCGGTCACCGGAGCCGGACGGGGAGCCAAGGCGTCATGTCGCCTTAGTCGTGATCCGAGCAGGAAGGCTCTGGGGACAGGTTTGATCCCAGCTGGGGTTCTCAGGACTGTGCCCAAAAAGCTGCGTGCTTTTCCCCTGCATTGGCTGGATGAGGAGTGTCTCCCTCAGCATTCCCCTGTCTAAAGCTCCAGCCCAGAGCCAGCAGGTCCCTTCCCGGAGGGAAAAGCAGCCGTGGCCCCATGGGGATGCAGGGACAGGCAGGGACCCAGCAGAGCCCTCGTCGGACGTGGCTGCTGATGGCCGCAGGTGCAGCACAGCAGAACCTGACAGCAGCATCGTCTGGCCCTGGGGCCAGCCCTGTGCTGCCAGCCCGGCTCTGAGTGGCTCACGCTGTCCCTCACTACGGGAGTGTCCCGATGGGACAGGGACCTGCCCAGCGCCAGGGGAGAAGGGGACAGTGGGAAACAACCTCCTGAGCAAAGCGAGAGGTGAATGCAGTGTGCAGGAGAGCTCAGGAGTCCAAGCAGCACTTACCTAGCACTCGCCCAGCAAGGTGTTGGGCAGGAGTGCAAGTCCCCAAGGGCCAGCGTGGCCACCCGTCCTGCACGCCCTGGCGTGGCTAAAAACCTTACTGGGCAGCAGAAGTGACCCTGAGGTTTATCACACGGCGCAGCCAAAAAAGCCATTTGTGCTGCATCAGGAGATCCAGCCTGCGAGGGATTGTGCCAGCAGGATGGAGGGGTCACAGCCACCGGCAGATGCCAGCTGATAAGTGCCGAGCGGTGCCAGAACCACCTCCGTCCCCCTCAGAGAGGAGGGGACAGGCAGCCAGGAGTGACGAAGGGACCACGGATGCACTCACTGTGGGCTCTGCTCATGCTTGCTGCAGCGACTCTCTCCTTCCAGAGGCTCTGGGCATCTCCTTCCAGAAACAGTGAAGGGAATGAAAGGACATTCAGAAAACATCTGGAGAAATCCCCTGTCACCCCTGTGCCCATCGAAGGCTCTTCCAAAGCCACTGTATCTGTCACTAGCCAAAAGTTGCTAATAAAAGGGAAGCCACCGTTGTCTCATTGGGAAAGCAGAGCCCAGCCCTGGTTTCGGTGGTCTGGCCCTTCCCGCAGGGGCTCGGGAGCAAACCGAGCGTGCCAAGGGGCAGCCTCACCCCTGGGGCACCTGGAGCTCCCTGCACCGATGAGCTGCGAGCCCAGGCAGTGAGAGCCCCTAATTCAAAACACATGTTGTTTAAATCAAGAGATGACTGTAAAAATAAGGGTCGGATTTCTCCGGCTGCCAAGCCTCCCACGTTAACCCAAGCCCTTCAGTTTCCTGCCTTCTGGCATGTGTGACCTTCCGCACAGTAACCCCGGCGCTCCCCGAGGAGCCCCAGGATGCCAGGAAGAATAAAGGGTAGTGAAGACTTGCATAACCTTCATCCAGCCCCGCCAGGAAAATAAGGAGGCCGCTTGGACCAAGAGTGTTGCGGGCCTTTTATGTCGACTTTTCAAGTGTGAAAATGGGCTTCCCTGCTCCAGGCTAACGGTGCCTGGGATCCTCCCCAGGTGAGAGGAACCCCAGGGTGGCCGCGACCCTAACCCCATCCTCTGGAGCCTGTAGGGGACATTGCAGCCCTGGTACCAACATCTTCTCTCCTCACTTGGGCTGCCAGCAGTTTACCCAGGACTGCCCTGTGCCGGCAGGGAAAGCCAGAGGAGAGAGGGTGGGAATGGAGCCCAGGCAACATGGCTGAGCTCCCGATACAGCTGGTCCTCGCTGGGAGTGGACAGCTGCAATCAATTTTCCATGTTTCTGACTCACCCTGCTTGGAAATTCATCTCCACTCAACAAGCAGCATCATCAAGAGCAGAAGCTTTTGCAAACTCACTGATGGGGATGAGGGGGTGTCCCTGGCCCTGGGGAAGGACAAGGCTGGTGCTCAGGCAGCATGTGCCACCCCACTCTCACCAGTCCCCTCGGGGTGGTGAGGGTCAGGGTACAACCAACCTGGCTGCCGAGCCGGTCCGGGCAGGCTGTGGGAGCTGGGCTGGTCCCTCGCTGCCGTGCGCCGAGGCCAGGAGCCGCACAGCCCCTCTCCGGAGCAGGGAGTGACGGGGTTTCTGGTGCAGCGAAGCCTGTGCTTGGGAAAAGCAGGAATAAGTGACCCCAGTGTGTGAGGTTTTTAGCAGGCAGAACTGTTTCGCTAGCAGGGCTGGGCCCTGCAGGTGTGCGATAGATAAATCACTGCCAGGACCAGGTTTGAGCGGAGACCAAGGTGGATGGGGTGCCCGCTCTGGCTGGGAACGCTGCCAATACCTGTCCGGGTGAGACGTGCTGCTGCGCTCATCCAGGAGCGGGTAGGAAATCCCTGTTGGATGTCTCCCGACCTCTGCTGAATCAGAATAACCGTTCTTCTGGAAAAACTAAATTTATCCCTGAAGCAGTGACAGTGTAATTCACATATGCCCTATTCCCCTCTCACTGGAGTCTCCCTTACGTTTGCCATTTCCAACAATAAAGCAAAGCTGTGAGCAACCTTCCTGTAAATCAGCATCTCTCCCATCCGTCCCGGTGACGTGAGCCCGGGGCTGAGCAGCTGCAGGAATTAATGCAAGTTCAGACCGGGCTGAACTTTCACACAGTGACCCGCCGGGTCAGCGTGGGAAGGAGTGGGATGGAGAAAGGCAGAGAACAAAGACACCCATCGCAGCCTGCCCGCCGGCAGCCTGCCGTGCGCAGCACGGCGGGACGGGGACGGGGACGGGATGGGGATGGGGATGGGGATGTGCCGCCAGGCGTGTGGGGGCTGTTTGGAAGAGCTACTTGTGGTGTGTGCCGGGGATACTGCCTTTCCCGGCCGGCTGGGCTGGGGGGATTGCATGGAAGAGGGGATGGGGATGGGGATGGGGATGGGGATGGGGATGGGGATGGGGATGGTCATGGCAATGGGAATGGATGTGGCGATTGGGATAAGGATAGGGACCCTGTTCCCGCAGAGAGATGTCCACAAAAAATAACTTCCTCTGGAGTCTGCTGTTCCCTCACCAGGGGATGACCCCAGCTGGGGAATGACCCCAGCCGGGGGGACCCTGATGAAGCACGCAGAGACCCAGGGGACAGCCCTGAGGGCCACTGTATCCTGCTGCTCCCTGGGCTGCTCCGGTGTCCCAAAGGCCGCAGGGTCTGCTGGGCTGGGGCAGGGTGCTTGTGGGGTCCCTCCTGGGGGTGCACTCTGCTGCGCAGGGTAGAAGGTCCTTCATCCCCCCAGGAGCAAACCTCGGCCCTTCCCCAGCCCCAAACCGAGCCAGGCATTCGGGAGCCCTCGGGGATTTCGGCTGCAGCCCTTTTCCATGCAGGGCAGACCAGGGCTCCCTCCTGGCACGGAGAAATGCCCTGAGAGATCAACCCCCACTGGCCAGGCCATTTTAAGTTCTATTTAAACTCGAGTGCATCCGGCTCTGCAGAGAGCACCTTCCCATTGACCCGTGGTCATTCACAGCCCGGGGTAGCTCAGGGCCTCAGGGGACTTTTGTGTACGTTAAAAATTCATATTTCTCAGGGCAAATTGGAGATGTCCCCATAGGAAAATACAGCCAAAGGAAAGGGCATAAATCACGTAGCTTCTCAACAGGCCTCGGCTTCTTACATTACCTCTCTCCTGCCTCAGCACAAACCCTGCAAATGCAGAAAATAACCAGTGGGAACACGTCTGCTTCGGCACCCGGCATAACCCCGTCATTTCCCAGGACAAGCTGCAGTGTTGGGTAACGGCAGGGCAGGGAGCGGAGCTGCACACAGGATTCATTTTACCTGATGTCATTAACCCAGAGCAATAGTCAACACATGAAATTGTGCTTCCCTGTTTGTGCCAGCGACTTGGAGGTTTGATGTTTCCCAGTTCAGAGGGCTCTCGGGATGCTGGGTGCTCCAACCTTGAGCCCCACAGGCACGGCTCCTGCCAGCTCTCTCCTGAGATGCCAAAGACCGGCAGGACCAAGATGAAAAGAATAATTTTCATTTTTTTKGGGGGGGGCGACCCCATCTGTGAATTCTTGGCAGAGCTGTGGCTGCCCCTCCAGCACTCAGGGGTGGTGGTGGGTATGGCAGCAGATCTGTCCCTTGGAGGGGCAGATGTACATCTGGCATGTCCTGGGGGTGCAGGGGGCACAGGCCAGCCAGGTGCACCCCAAGGTGCCATGCAGGGACCCCAGGCCCCACAGAGAAGCATGATGCTCTCACCCTGCTGGGGTTGACCCCTCCCCATCACCACTCCCACCCAACAGGTCCCCAGCTCCCCTCAAGCAACAGCAGCAGGGTGAGTGCAGAAGGGCCCCCCAAACCTCAAAGGTTTGGAAAAAGCAACAACAACAATTCGCATTTTTTGTTGTTTCTTTTTCCCCTGCAGTTTTTCCTATCTGTTTTTTTTCCCTTATTTTCCTTTTTCCTCATTTGAAAAATTCCTTCTGACCATGAGAAGGCACCCACTGGCGGAGGGGGCTGGGGGGTCTCTGGACTCTGTGCCTGCTGGAATTTCCCAAATTCCTCCTTCCCCAGCTCCTACCTCTGTGACTCCTCCCTGTGCTGTCGCTGCTGGGTGCTTGCCCTGAGGCCTCTCACTCACCCTTTCCGCAAGCAGCAACCTGGGAAATGCTTGGAGACGGCTCAGGGCCAGAACAAGAAACTGGCGGCTGGTGTCTATTCCTGCAGGAGCCTCCTACGCTTTTGTACATAAACACACCTACCCCAGAGAGATGCTTCCCTCCCAACAACAGGGAGTTTATCCCCGCAAAGGAAAAATATGGGAAACCCTGGATATTAGTTGCCTGCTTGGGCACGCAAAAATAAGTTTGGCTGATGGAAGTATTGAGTGCGCATGTCACCGCTTCGGCAAGGCTGAGTGCCATGGGAGAGGCTGGGCTTAAAAATCAGCTCTGCAAAACCACGGTTAGAGTGGCAGATCTCAAATGCAGACTCTTGGCAAAAAATCCTCAGGGGAGAGCTCTGCAGGGTGGGGAAGCTGCTCCCGATGGCCACTGCCCTTGGGAAGCTCCTGTGCCACCACCCTCCTGCATCCCCAGGTGACACGGGGACTCCTGGAAGGGTAAACCCTGCTGCCAGGCATTTTCGGACAAGATGAAGAGGCTTCTGCCGCGGGCCATGCCCGAGCCACAGGGCTGGGAGTGGCAGTGGTAGGACGGAGGCAGAACTGCTGTGGGCTTCTGCGGAGCTGAGCAGAGGCAAGCTCGGCACAAGCCCCCGCTGTAATCTTGGTCCCATGTGGGCTCGCCGTCAGCCAGACGTGCAGGCAGGGCCCAGCAAGTGGTGGGAAGCGGGAATTTAGCCCCTAAAGACGACGCGGATGGGAACACAGCTCCCTGCTCTAGGATACTCTTTGTAGAGGAGGGCCTGAGCGCTGGGACGGCAGCAGGAAACACCCGGTGGGGAGGGAGCAGAAGGGCTCCATCTGCTCTTATCTGAAAAGAACGGAGAGTGGCTCCATCATGGTTTGTGAATTCCTTCATGGGGAGAAAAAACAGAGACTGAAAATCCCTCTAAGCTGGTAGAAAAAGGCAGGACAAGAGAGAAGAGCTGGTAACTGGAGTCCAAGACACTTGCAAAAGAAGTAAGATGCACATTTTTCACAGGGGCATGATTGGAGCCTTAAAGGGGGGGAGAAATTCATCCTTGGCACTCTCGGAGACCGGGAGCGTTTAGAGGAGTGAACGTCCTGCTCCCCTGAGGTGTGCAGAGCCGCTGACCCCAAGTGTGTACCCTCCCCAGGGCTGCCAGAACCCTGCAGGGCATCAGCTGGGGGCCCTGTGCAGGTGTGCACCAGTGCCAGGGCTGGGGCCACCCAGCAGAGCCCCGCACCCACAGTGGGCACCCACTCAGGGGCCCCCAGCACCCATTAGGGCATGGCCTGGGTGCCCTGCACCTGCGGCGTACACCCACCCCAAGGCCAGCAGCTCCCAGCGGGGCATGGCCTGGGGAGAGGACACGGGTGCAGGCACATGGCGGGGCAGCACCCATGGCTGGGGGCTCCACGGCGGGGGACCAAGTGGCAAGACTTGGTGGGGAGGGGGCTCCCCAGGGCAGGGTGAGGGGCAGGGCGGTCAGCAGGGGTGGGATGGGGACGGGGATGGGGACAGG
Organism: Oceanodroma leucorhoa; assembly: GCA_030449065.1. NCBI lineage: Eukaryota > Metazoa > Chordata > Aves > Procellariiformes > Oceanodroma > Oceanodroma leucorhoa. The sequence goes on along the minus strand of JASVER010000195.1, from coordinate 479,038 downwards.
GAGTGAGGACAGGCGCGGGCAGAGGTCAGCGGCGACGAACCGAGGCTGCCCCGGGTGAGGGGGGTGACCAGGGCTCGGCGCCGGGGCTGCCGCGGGCGGCGGGTGCGCGTGCGGGTGCGGGTGCGGGGCTCCCCGACCCCGGCGGCCGGCGAGGGAGGGCGAACAAAGCGGCGGGGCCGGGCGGGCGGGGAGGGGCCGGTCCCGGGGCCCTCCCCGCCGCGGTGCGCGGGTGGCGATAAAAGCGGGGGCGCGGCGGCGGGGCGCGCACTGGGAGGCGGCCGGGCAGCCATGCAGCTCGCCGGGGCAGCAATGCTGCTGTTCGCCGCCGCCGCCGCGGCGGCGGGGGGGGTGGCGGCGGCCGTGGGACCGGTCCCGGGGCCCGCAGCGGGGCGGCCTGGGGCCGAGCGGCGGGTGGCGGTGGGTGGCAAGGAGCGGCGGGCGCAGTTCGCCTCCTGGGACGAGGTGAACGTGATCGCCCACGGGCTGCTGCAGCTCGGCCACGGCCTGAAAGAGCACGTGGATCGCACCAAGGGGCAGATGCGGGAGCTCGGCAGCCGCCTAAGCGCCCACAACAGCTCCATGGGGCGGCTGCTGCGCCAGGCGCGGGAGGCGCAGGAGCGGGGCGAGCGGCTGCGGGCCAGCGTGCGGGAGCTGGAGGGCCGCGGCCGGCAGCTCCTCAACCTCTCCGAGGCTCTGCGGCAGCGCCTGGAGGAGGTGGCGGCCGACAAAGCCGAGATCCAGGGGCGGTTGGAGCAGCTGGAGGGCCGCGTCCGGCAGGCGCTGCAGGCGCGACCGGCCGATAACCAGAGCGCCAAGGACCTGGGAGCGCTGCAGGTGAGCATCGCCCGCAGCACCGGGGGCACCGGCAGCGACCGGGGGGAGCCGCCCCGGGGCAGCGGGGGGGACCGGGAGCGACCTGTGCGGAAGCGGGGAGGGGTCCTTGCCTTCCCGGGAGCGGCCGCGGGAAGAGCGATGCGGGACCCGACCCTCCCGGGGCAACGGGAGCGGCTGGAAGGGGGCAGCCGTGGGGAGCAGCCCTCCCGGGACACGGAGGGGTGGGGGGGACCCGACCCACCCGGGGCACTGGGAGCAGCGGGTGGGGATCGGGCTGAGGAGAGCGGTGTGGAGACCTGATGGTCCTGGGGGCACCGGGAGCACCCGTGGGGACCAGCCCCGCCGGGGGACTGGCTCACCTGGCTCTGTGCGGTACGTGCATCACAGCCGGATCTCCCCAGAGCTGCGGGGTTCAGCTGGCTCTTCCCCCTGCAGTCCCTGATGGATGCACAGAACTTGCGAATCGAGGAGCTCTTGCAGAAGATCAAGCAGCAGCAGTACAAGCTGGACAAGCAGAATCTGCAGATTAAAAGCCTGCAGAGCAAGGTGAGCTTCCATCCCGTCTGCGGCTAGGGGACTGCAGCCTGGTCCTGCGCGCTGTGGGGACCCCAGCGTGAACCGCCCTGGCAGCCCAGCTGGTGCAGTGCTCTGGTGACAGGAAAATGGGCTGAGCCGCTGCTCGCTGGCTTTGGGGACCCTAAAAAGCCCTGGTCCTTGGGCTGCAGTGTCGGTGCAAGGGTAGCAAACTGCAAGCTTCCCAAGTACTTGCACAGAGCAATAGGAGGAATTGGTGTGTGGGAACAGAGCCTCTCTGGGCTCTTCCTTTGAGTTTATCTGCAGAATAAACTTGTTAGCATGGGTGTGAAAAACCACAATCATTTCTGGCTTTGCCAGCCTCGGGTATCTCCTATTCCTCGATGTTTCTGGGCAAGTTCAGCCCCAGCTCTGGTCACAGGGGAGCAGCTGGCACCTTGGCTGATCAGCTCCCCTGAGTACCAGTGTTGAAAATGAGCTGAGATGAAATCATTCTGACTCATGCCTTTTTTTAGGTCAATCTACTGATCCCCTTACACCTGAAGGACAACAAAACGCAGTCTCCGAAGTGGAAGATAAACCTGAAGAAGAGCCTCAGCCTCACCAACCAGAGCCAGAACGCTAGTGGGGAGCCTGTGCTGACACAGAGTGAGTATCTGCCTGTGCCACCCTGCTCCTCCGCGCCAGAGCAAACCTGCAGCAGTTGCAACTGTTTGGAAACAAAAGGTTCAGTTGCCCTGAGTCAGGATGTGAGATTTGCTCACAAAACCAGAGCTTGGGAGTTTGGCCAGACTGGGGGGATCTGGAGCACGGGCAAGATCCTAGCCTTCTGGATCAGTATAAGTCCAGCAGGAATTTAAGGATTTAAGAGAATTTTTTCTGCCTGATATTAAGAATGCAGTGGGGAGTGGAGAAATGCTGCTAGCAGGTATTTGTCAAAGAGGATTGGCTGGTGGGGGGGTGAATGCAGACAGGAAAGGAGGATCTCTGCTCCTTGGAGTTAACTCTTGTTCACCTGCTCTCACTTTACCAGGCAGGGTCTGCTTCTCAGTCTGTCTGTGGGCGGAGGGCGGGGGTTTGGGAGCCCTGGACCATGAGAGGAGAGCTAGATCCTTGTGTGCTTTTCTCCCTTGGCTCATATTTAGGGCTTGTACATGAAAGACAAGTGCCTCAGCTAGCAGAATCCTTAGCAGAAGGTGCTGAGCTGCAGCAAATGCCTGGGCAGTGAAGGCACTGGACACTTGCAACCCTGGGAAATGTGTACCAGAGCAGGCAAGTGGATGATGCATCTGGAGCTCCTGGCTCTGCCTGGAGCATCCTCTCTGCTGGCAAGGGGACTGGAGGAGATCCCACAGAGCAAAGGGCAGCAGAGTGGGTGTCCCCTGCTGCGCTGCGTCCTGCAGCCTCACTCCCAGACAGGACCCGGTGTCCCCGCAGGGTTTGCTGGCTGGGAGCAGCTGCTCTCATGTTGTGTCAGCTAAATCGCGGCACTGGCTCTGTCTGTGCAGCTGTCTGGGGGTGTCCAGTGTGAGCCAAACAGAAACCAGGCAGGGTGAGGATGCATGGGGAAATGCTGCCCAGGGCTTAATGCAGGGGTAGCTATGGGGAAACACATGGTAATTTGTATGTGGAGCCTGGAGCTGTCACCAGTGTGCCTGAAAGCTGGGTGGGCAGAACAAAGAGCTGCAGAATCGATATGGACAAGGGGAGAGATGGGATGCGAGGCTCCAAACTCCTCTTGGTGCTCGGCTCGGTGGGGCTGGCCAGCCTGCAGCAGGGCTACGTGAGGTCTCCCTCGGTCAGAGCAGCACTAGTGAGCCAGAAAACTATCTCAAAACCTTCTCCCCCTGTTTTTTCCCAACTCTTTGTGACTTGCCCTCAGTAGTGTGTCATAGAATCCTAGAATCGTTTGGGTTGGAAGGGACCTTTAAAGGTCATCTAGTGCAACCACCCTGCTCCGCTCTCAGGTTATGCTGAAAGTGGGGTGCAGGGAGATGGGTTCGGGTCTTTGCTACTTACTGGTGGCATATGTAGGCTGTGCTGTCAGCTCTGCGCTGGCTGATGGGCACTGGGTGCAGCCACCCTTGTGAAGCATGGTGGGAGGCAGAGAGGGCCCACAGCCCCCGGGGCTGCTGCGAGGTGGGGGGTGTGAGAGCTCAGCACCTTCTCGTGCCGCACTGTCCCTGATGGGGAGACCCTGAGCATCCCCAGTGCCCTGGGCATCCCGACTCCCTCCCACCTGGCCGAGCTACGAGCTCCCCCTTCTCTTGCCTAATCCCTGACATTGATACCACTGACAGAAAACAAATTGGCTTCCTCTCATTAGCAAGTCGAGTGAGTTTTCTGGCAAATCTTAAAGCACACAATACCTGGCGGGCCAGCCCCGTGCCCTCTGCCCGGGGAGGCTTGTGGCTGCTTTTAGAGCAGGCAAGCATCAGGAAGGCTTGTGCCGACGGCTCCCTGCCTATTGTCAGGCAGGGCCATGGTGCCGGCACAGCCCCGGGGAGCAGCRATGAACTCCACCAGCAGCCCTTCCAGAAAGACCCTTTTATTTGCATCCAGTGAACACAAGTTTTTTCAGGCCAGAGATGGCACGGGGCCAAGCGTGTGAAAGTTGAAGGCTTGAAGCAGCCTGGAGAGTGAAAGGTTTAATCGCTTGCAGAAAGAGGATCACGTCTTTAGGCAGAGCCTGTGCTCTCTGGCAGCTGGCCGAGTAGGGGAAAGGTAGAGCTCTGCTCACTCTCTCCCCGTGGCGCTGGGACTCCAAAATAATTGGGTTGGGGAGGGTGAGGGGGAGGCGATGCAAACAGCTGCAGGCATGCCCTGCTATCTGCAAGAAAGGGTGTTTATCCCAGGTTGGTGACCTCCCGTCATGCCTGGAGATCCTGTTGGCTAAATATGGTGCTGTGCCTGGGGCAGCTCCAGCCAGCCTTGTTGATTCTTCCATCTTGTTTGGCTAAATAAAGGGTGAGGGGAAGAAAAACATCCAGAGCAGCCAGGAGGTTTTGTTGTTCTGCTGGTGCCATACGGATGTGCAACATGAACTGGAACTAACGAGCGTGTTCCTCAAACAAAAAGATTGAGCTGAAGCTGTTCCAGCAGCTGCATCTCATTCAGCTGCTTGAAAGTCCCTGTTGCACCCGGATAACAGAAGAGATCCGAGTGCAGTGAGTGTGGCCAGGGCCCAGAAAAAAACAGACAGGAGTAGGGTTGACTTCTGCACCCTGGGGCCATTGAGCATCCGCCGATGCTAGGAGATATGGTGGGCGAGGAGGTCTGCGAGGCCGGGCGAGCCCAGCAGCCTCCGGCACCTCCCTGCTGCTGCGGTTGTGAGCCCGAGGTCGCTGCAGCTGGGGGTGTGGGGCCAGGTTGTGGGTTTTCCTTCCCCTGAGCCTCCTTTGGCTTCCCTGGCTGCATTCGCCTAGAAAGTGCGGGTATCGGGGATGGACTTGGCCTCCCCGCAGTGCTGGGTGGCTTTGTGTGTTTTTGATCCTTCGTGGAAAATGCTCACCCTTGATCCACGTGCACACGGCCTTGGGGGAGGGCTCGGGGCCACATGCTTGTCCCGTGGGTGCACTGATGGGCTTGGTGGCACCAGTCCCACRCTGGCATCGGCCCGGGGATGTGAGGGATGCCAACGGCAGCGCGAGTCCAGCCGTGCTGGCTGTGGGCGGTGGGAGAGGGGCTGCCTGTGCCAAGGAGGGGAAGGTTCACCAGAGGGGTCTGGTGGGGGTGTGTGAAATGGGTGGAAGGTGGTGGCAGGTGTCACACTGCCATCCCCTGGGTCCCCCCCACATTAACCTTTCCTCCAGCTGTGGCTCCACTCTTCGCCCCGACGCAGCATCGGGGCTCCCCACGCACCCAGTGAGGATGGGGGCAGGGGGCGATGCCCCGTGGGGGCTGCTCTTGCCCTCGGCAGCTCAAAGGCCCCGTTTTTCCCCCCTTCTGCCCCATGCGAAGCCCCGCTGTTGCCCCAGATCACGGTACCAGCCCTGACCCCGGGGGGCAGCTACTGCAAGGGGGGACCCCATGGGGGGGCTGCGGGGGCAGCCAGCACCCCGGCACAGACCGGGGCTTGTCTTCAGGTTTCTTCACCCGTCTGTCTTGGGGTCATGCTGGCAGCAGCTGTGAGCCACCAAAATCCATCTCACCCTCGTGCAGGGAGAACAGACCCCCTTTGTCTGGGGGTGAGGGGGGCACCTGTCCCAGCTGACAAAGAGCCCCTTGACTGCACCGACAGCCCAGGGGCTGAAGTCCTCCTGCAGCCTTTTGACTCGGGTTTTGTAACAGTTTTCCCCCCCACACAGTCTCTCCCCGAGTGCTGCGGGTGGTGGTTCCTGGATGGACTTTTATCAGTGCTGTTGAAACGGTGCTTTGCTGGCAGCTCTGGGCAAAGTCCCCGCAGGGGTGGAAGGAGAGGTGGGAGCCTGGCCGGCGTGGGGATGGGGGGGGACAAGCTGGGGGGTGGCCTCACCCCGGGCAATCCACTCGTGCAATGAGCTGGGGCTCCCTGCGGTCCACCCACTCCTTCCCTGCCCCGGTCGGTGTGCCTTGGGCAAAAGGGTCACCCCAGCCTGGCCCCATGCCTGCTGGTGGCAGGTTGCCCAGCGGGACGTCTGGCTGAGGCCACCACAGTTGCTGGGAGCAAGAGGTCGTGTGCTGGATGCTCAGGCGCCTTCCTGATGTCAGGGCTTGGGGTTTCTTTCTGCTCCTGAGGCCCTTTGAGACTGCTTCAGCCTCGGGGTGGGATGGGGATGCTTGGCCCTGGCGTTACCCCACCCCAAAGGCGCTGCTCCTGCCTGCCGCAGGCATGGAGGGAGCTGGGAAGCTCCTCTGGTCTCTCCTCGATGGGGAGCCGTGCTCTCCAGCCTAGGTCACCCCAGCCTGGCCCGATGCCTGGCTTCTGCCTTGGACGGAAGCCCAAGGAGCTGTTTGGATAAATGGGAAGATACGGGGTCACAGCGTTTAAAGATGCTGATGTCRGGGGCAGTCGTCTCCAGCACGTGTCCAGAGCCACAGCCACTGCTGTGCACAGCTGGCTGGGCTCGTGGCCAGGGCTGCAAGTGCCGGGGCCATGGTAGGAGCAACCTGCTGAGGAAGTAGGACTCGGGGCCATCTTCTCAATGGCTGTTTCTTTCCCCCACAGAGCTCCCAGAGGATTGCCACCAGCTCTTCCTGGCCGGGCAGCAAAGCAGCGGCATTTTCCAGGTGCAGCCTGCAGGGTCTCAGCCCTTCAAAGTCTACTGTGACATGACCACAGGTAAAGCAGCGGAGATGTCCCACAGCGTTTTGCATGGTGGTCTTGCAAACGGTAACCCCAAATGACCATGTTTTCCCTGCCCACAGAAGGTGGCTGGACAGTGATCCAGAGGCGCACAGATGGCTCTGTGGACTTTGACCAGCTGTGGGATGCCTACAAGAATGGCTTTGGAGACCTTCATGGTAGGTGGATGACGGTGTCTATCTTCTTATCGTGGGATAAGTGATATCTTAGCACAAGTTATTCCCTCTTGCTGGCCCCTGGAGATCTCTATGTGCTGGAGCACAGTGTTGGGCTGAGGAGGGGGGGACACTGCTTGCAGAGCACGAGTCCTTGGTCTTCCTGACTTGTCCTGCAGGTGCCAGACAGCGATTCAAATGCTGTGGTGTCCTGGRTTGTCCCTGTTTGTCTCTGGAGCCTATTCACATGCCTGCTTTGCACGGCATGTTTGTGTCCCTGCAGCCAGTGCAATATGTCTTGTTTCAGATGACTTCTGGCTGGGCCTGGAGAAGATACATCACCTTGTCCAAGAGGGAAGATACAATCTCCTGATTGAGCTGGAAGACTGGGAGGGGAATTCCCAGGTGGTTCAATTTGTCTTCAGCCTTGGTGATGAGAGCACAGCGTACACGCTCAACCTGCTGGGACCTCTGTCTGGAGAGCTGGAAAATGCCATTGGGGACTTCAGGCAGCTGCCTTTCTCCACCCGGGATCGTGACCACGACCTCAAAGCCGATACAAACTGTGCCAAACACCTCTCAGGTCAGTACGAGCTCTTCTTTCTCAGTGGTGTGCACTTTCCCTTCAGCCCTGCGCTGTCTGGTGGTGGCTGTGAGTGGGACTAGACCCCTTTGGTGTTGAGCCCGGCTTGTCCCCTGCTTCCCTGGGAAAGCTGCATCCTTGGGAGGAGCCGTGCAGGGAACCAGGAGGGAAGCTGAAACCAGGAGGGGTTCATGATTCAGGTGTTGGCCCAAGCATCTGTCTTCATAACAGCTTTGCTGGTTGCCACCTTGCTTGGAAACCTTTCAAGTGAAGCAGAGGCCAGTCCCAAGGCCTGAGATGGGGCTGCTGAAGGGTTTGAGGGGGTTTTGCATGCAAGAAAGAGCAGCAGGAATTCGCAGATGCATCCTGAAGTCATATAGGATCTGTGCAAAGGTTTCCCAGTGCATGGGACTCCTCCAATGTGTATGAGGTGGTCTTGTAAGGTCCCGAAGCCCTGGAAAAGTGGGGAAAATGGGGGCAGCAGCTGCCTTGAACCTGGGTTTGTTTTCTGTCTGGAAGTGCTGTGGGTTAAACTTGCCTCTGCATTGCCTTGGTAGGTGGCTGGTGGTTCAGCACCTGTGGCCATGCCAACCTCAACGGGAAGTACTTCCGCTCCATCCCCCGCCAGAGGCACGAGCGCAAGCAGGGCATCTTCTGGAAGACATGGAAAGGCAGGTATTACCCGCTGAAGTCAACCACCATGAAAATCCAACCTGCAGCACTGGAAGCAGAGCCCTAAAGCTGCCACTTCAGACTTGACGTTCTCTGCGGAGCACAGACCTGAGCTCCATCACTTGGTGTTTACAGAAGACAAACCCACCCTCCCTGGGAAGTCCCCTGAGGAGTGTTTCTCTTGGTTAGCAGCCCTTTAGTGGCATGGCACAGCTCCTCGCTATAAGTAAAACAGCTCCATGTTGCTGAAACCCCTGGATGGGAGCTCCCAAACCAGAAGAGGAGCCACCAGCAGGGAGATCCAACTCCAGAGCATGCACAAGGGTCTTCCAACCTGCCATGCGCTGCTGCAGCAAATTCAAGTTGTCTGGTGCTTTCTGTCCTGTCTGAACACTTCTGTGCTGGTTTTGATGAGCTGGGGCTGGGGGGAAAGAGAGCATGTGAAGTGTTTTGCTACCCTGGACCCAAGCGTTGGCTACGGAGCCTCGCTGTGTCCTGTCTCACTGTTGTTCCCAAATGATGTCCTATGTACCCTCCTGTGAAAGCCCCCAGAGCCTCCTTCCCCCGCCGGTGCTATGGGGCAGTGAGCCTCGGGCAGCTCCATCTGTGCAGCCCCTGCTCTGGTGACTTCAACCCGCTGAGAATATGGGTTCTGGTGGGAAGGCTGAAGGACACCCTGTGCAGAAGGAGACCTCAGGCTCACTTGGCTTCCCTAACCCCCACGGCTTCGAAGCCCTGTATTTCTGACTGTGCTGGAATTTGCCAGGAGCTGGGGAAACTGCTTCCAGCTCCAGGAGATGATGGGTGGGATCCTGCAGCTGGTTGCACAAGGGTCAGATCCTGGAGGGCTGAGTCTTAAGCTCTGCCTGGAGCCTACCACTGTTGCTGGGGGTGGTTAGGATGAGCACTAGGACAGCACAGGTACAGAGCAGTGGCTGTCCCTGGGCAGGACCGGCCCTGCTGTCAGCTGTAAATCCCCTTGAAGCCTGGAGGGCTGCCTTCTCCCAACAGATTCCCCAAACTTTGCAGAGTGAATAGCACCGTCCCGAATGCATGCCCCAAGACTTGCTCTAAAGGGCCAGAGGACAACAGGGTTTCTCTGCAAGAGCTGCGCTGCCTTGTCGGGTGTGTGTCTTGACGTACAGCATCGCCTCTGCTTTTGGGGTGGGTAAAACAGGTCCCCAAAAACTGTTACGGGCCAAGCTGCCGTCTTGGGGCTTCCCAAGCATCCTGCCCTATTGAAGTCATATTGACTACTGTGCTAGAGCTCCTAGCTGCTAAATATTGTAAATAGTCTTTTGTAGGATGTTGGATCTTGTCGATGAGTTTCCTGTTTTAATTTGTTTCCATATTTAAATGCAGTGTTAATAACAATGTGGTGTAATTTATAAATGTTGATGCTGGAAGAAAAAAAAGCAGCTGTAGTTTGTGTATTTTAAACTTTTTTTTTGTACTAAAATATCTTTTCTGAAGATGTCTTTTAATAAAAACAAGCCTGTAACTGTCCCACCTGGATTATTTGCCCGATGATTTACCAGTAGCAGATATGTGGGAGCTATGTGAGGACTCTGGATTTAGAAACTTCACTTGTTGGGAGTTTGACCTGAGCACTATGCTTCCTTCTGGCCTCAATTTTCAGCTGTRGCCTTATGGAGCTCTCTGAGATAAATCCCTGCTATAGCCCCCAGCAGTAGTTTTTAGTCTGTTTGAAGTTTATGGACTTCTAAATTTCTTTTCGCTCTGGAAATCAGGCCCTGGGGCAGCAAGCTTACAAGTGACGATGAGCTGGCTTTTCTTATTCCCTGATGGCAGATGTTTGCACCAGCGAGATATTCCTTGTAGCTGGCTGGGAAACCCTGTGCCAACTCCTTGAACAAGAGCAGAGACTGAGGTCTGAATTATCTGGATGGATTAAAGTCAGAGCTGATCAGGACAAGTCCTAATAAGTAGTAGCCTTTTACCTGCTCATACCATACATGCATAGTCATCTCCAAATGCATTTATTGCAACTCCTGTGGAATGATTACATGTGTAGGAATGAAATGAGCTGGGGATGGAGTGTGAGCCTTTAAGATGATGGGAGTAAATTCCAGCTGTGCTTACAATCCCAGACATGTGGCCTGATACTGGAGCTAGAGAAAATAGCGAGTCCTTCTTTAGCTGGTCAAGGAAAGGGGACAAAAATTGCTCATTGCACAAGGAAGAGACAAGAGACTGCTCTAGTCCCCTAGAGCAGCTGTATAAATACCTGATGTACCTAAACGTGGCCCCAGCTCCTGTGTCTGTCCTCCTTCCCTGGGGAAAAACCTGGGGTTAATGATAGCCCCAAGCACAATTGCACAAACAGCCCATTATACCTGGCTCTGTGCTATCTATCTGCTCACTCTTGAATTCAGAAATACATTTTTAATGTTCCATTTGCTTAATTCAAAGCTTGTCTAGTCCCTGGGTGTACCAGCAGATACTCAAGTGCTGTGTTTTAGTCTGGATGCTAAAGTGATTAGACTAAGGCATTATTTTATGCATCATATAGAAACTGGTGAAGGAGCTATGCTGTATTTATTCATTGCCAGGGTTTTTTTTGGCAGATTTGGGGTTTGCTTCCCAGTGGTGCATTTGATCTTCAGCATCTACAGGAGGTGCCCAGAGGACAATGCCAGCCAGTACCAAACACCAGCCGGGGGAAGGCCAAATGCCCCAAATCTTGCCTAGCCCAGGAACTACAGCTGCTGCTTTCTTCTGTGTCTCAGTCTCACCCTGTTCTGCCGTACAAGTCTCCAGGTCCCATCAGCATCAATAACACCCCATGTCCCCAGACCATAGGTCCCACGCCGGAGCGTGTGGCATCCCGGGGCCCTTCCAAGGTCCCTCTGCAGAAGAAGCCAGTCTTGGGTCTCTGTTTTCATCTGAAATCCCCCTGGAATGCTCCAGCTCCTTCATTTTCAACAACTACTTGAACTGCAGCTTGCTGTAACATCTGGGAGCCCGGTGAAGGATGGGGCGGCTCCCTCCAGCGACAGCGAGAGAAACGGCACCGTGCGCTGCCGAAACCACAAATATCCTTTGGGTTACAAAATGCCACCGCTCCCCAGAATAGGCCATCGCTCCGGTACGGGCCGTGACGTGCTGTGCCAGCCTGTGGCCCCACAGCAGCTCCTGACATGGTGGCCCACCCAGGGCTCCGAGYCCTCCCAGCAAAACCTCACCGAGCAGCTGGAAAGAAGGGCTGCTGCTCCTTCCGCACGCTTGGAAGGGCTGTGCTGAAGGTGGGGATGGGGTCTGAGCTCAGCACATGCTGGGCGGCTGAAGGATGCGGGGTCTGTACGTGCTGGGACAGGGCTTTTTGGGGCCAGAAGCGCTGCGGGACAGCCTGGGGCTGCGGTCCAGTGGGCTGACACAGGGCTGGCGCATGCCTCAATGTGGAGCTTGGACTCATCAGTAGAAGCAGATTGAACCGCAGCTGCTTTGGACCCGAGGGTTCTCTCAGAGCATCACTAGATCAAGAAGACATTGCACATCAGGTACCGATGTCCGGACCCAGCTGTGTTTGGTGGCGCCAGAAAGTGAGTGTGAGCCCGACCCGCTGCACAGAGCCCCCTCCAAATCCAGCTTGCATCTGAATGGCAGAAACAACTGCCGGGAGATCCAGCAGTGGGGCCTCAAGCCCTTCTTTGTACAATAGCAGAACCCCAATCGCTCTTTGCAACGTTTGGCAAAAAGGGAAGGTGTTTGTGCATACACAGAGCTGCACCAGCCCAGGTGGACGGGCTGAGCCCCCTGCACCAGTGGCACCGAGGCACTGGAGGGGGAAAGCCAAAGGCATTGCCCCGAGCCCCCCACTGCCAGTGCAGCCATCGCAGAGCACCGCAACAAAACAAAAAAGGCAAATTGGCAAACTCTTGAATCTGAAACCCCGTGCAAAGCCAAGAAACAGCAAATTAATAACAAGAGATGAGTTCTCCACCCACTGACACTCCCCAGGCACCCCCAAGCCCGGCCTCCGACCCCCGGCCTCACCAGCAAGAGTCATGCTTTCAAAGCCGTCCCTCGCTCCAAATGCCTTAGGGTGCCTGGCAGACACTGGGGCATCAGGACTCTCCCACTCCTCTCAGTAACTTTAGCTCTTCTGCTGGAGCTCAGCAGCATCAAGCGCAAGTCGAGTTTCCTGTGGACATGTCTGGCATGGCTTTGCAAGCACCCGCACCCTTACCAGGGACACCTCCCAAGCAGAGTGTTCTGGGGTGGCTCCCTTGAGGGTGCTCACAGACACCCAGAGGACCAGATCCCATTAAGGGGGTGGGAAGGGGAACTCTAGCTCAAGCACCCCAGGCGGGCAGCTATGCCCCAGGACACCGCAGGGGCAGAGGCACCCAGGACAAGAGGCAGCATCTTGGGTGACCATTTTGAGCAAGTTTTTATCATGTAAAAAAAGAAGCAGATGCCATAGGCCTGTCTGCTTTTAAGGGTGTGTGCCCCAGCATAGTTTAAGAAAATATTTGGGACTTGCAGGACCTCTGCTGCCTGAAGCTTGATGGCCTGTGACCAATTCGAGGACATACGTGGGATTTCCAGAAAGGGTCTGCAAAGGCATTGCCCCATCAGCAGCTGGTGACACGTGGCTGGTTTTGTTGACACCAATTCTGCAATGCAGAACATATCACGAGCCTGGGGGACTCCTGAGGGCAAAGAATGCAGGACTCTGGGCTCACGCTTCACTCCGCATCACCCTGGGGCAGCATCCCTCCTCTAACACCAAGTCATCATCTTCACTCCCTGCAGCCCCTGTTAAAACTCTACCCCAGGGGATTTCAGAGCTGGATGGCACTCACGAGGATACCTCCATCATATATTGCTCTTTAAAACTTATGGCAACTATTCCCAGGCATTGGAAGAAGAAAAGAAGAAAGTGATTTCCATCCAAACCGATAAAAAATAGCTTTGGGTCCCCCCACCCCCAATATTCAGTTCAGAACCAATTAAGCTATTTGTGATAATGAAAATAAGATGGTTTACTTCTGCTGTGCCCATTTTAACCAAAGCGAGGGAGCGAAGGCCTCATTTGCAAGATCAGCAAGGACCCACCCTCCTCTCCCTCCTTTCACCCAGTCACTCACTGGATGCGGCATTAGGTGTGGGAAACTCAGCATGGGATAAGTCCCCTTCCCAGGAGATTCTGCATCCAACACGTTCCAGCTTTGCTCCTCCTGATGCTAGTTAGCTATTCATCGGTTAGATGCCTGAAATCCCTGGGCGTGCTCTAGTCATTACTCAACAGGGCCGTTTGCTGTGGTCCTGCAGGGATATGAACAGCATCAACAGGAGAAAGTCATGGCGCCTTCCTGCAGATCCTGCTTGTTAAAACTTCCTTTGGCACAGGAAGGTTTAAAAGTCCAGTGCCCCATGCTGAGCACCAAAACTGCAATGAAAAGGTGAAAAGAAAAATTTCCTCCCCGCTTCTTCAGCAATCGCTGTCTGTCAGAGAGGAGCAACTGGCCCGACCCATTGCTAGGTTGGAGTTGGCATCTTCCCTAGACCCCTGGTTCTATCAATTTTTGGCTTTCCTTCCCAGCTGCTTCCATTGCCTGATATGCAATGGGGATGCCTAGATGCGGTTTCCCAGCATAGCAGTGGGATTGCAACGTTTGCAGCATGCTCTGTTTCTYACCCCATTTTCAGAGCCTGGTTCATAAAAAGAATGATTTTCACTGAGCAGGAGCTGGATCCCCCACCGATAGATAGCTGTTAGTCTGGGTGCTGCCTCTTCACATGCTCCCACACATTTATTAGCACTCATTTTTTGGGAAATGGGACCCCTTAGAAACCACGATCCCGCCTGCCCAGGGTGTTCAGGTGTCTGGGAGAAGTTGAAGGCAGCTCAGTGTCGCACAGCCCAGAGGGTCTAAACCACCATCTCCCTCTTCCCCGACCCTGCTCATGCGTTGAGCATCTCCCAAGGCTGGCAAAAATAAGTCCAAAGCCATCTTTTTCCTCCCCACTGTCTCAACCTTGCTCCCATGTGGTACTGGACACCCACTAATCCTTTAGCTGGCTAAAGACTCCTCTGGGGAAAATAGGGCAGACGAGCCATGGTGAACGCAGCCCAGGAAAGCGAGAAATCCATTTAATGAGCAGAGCGAGTTTCCCTGCACATCACAGAGAGAGAAGGGAGACAGCCGTCGTCTTCCCCGTGAGGGTTTGTCACAACCACAAATCAAACGCATTAAATCAGCAGATGCGCCGCCGGCGTGCCCGCGCTGCGTGGGGGCACATTGCGTAGGGCGAATGCTGGAAGGGAGGTCACCAACGCAGCGGGGACACCCCTGGGCTTTCTGAGCTGCTCTTTGAGGCTGGCCCTGCAGCTTGGGCTGCGCTCGCAAGGTGAATTGCCGCAGTTCTGCCATCGCAAAGGCGAAGGGCATCCTGCTYGGAGCCAAGGCAGCCGCTGGCGCTCCCCGAGTGGGAAACGGCCTTTAGCTGTTATCACTGATTCGTTCAGGAAATTGCCTCAAGCCAGGAAAAAAAAAAGGGGAAATGTTTTCCTAGAACAAGTTGTGTCACCGTGCGGGGCTTTTTTTGCCAGAACAGCTTTTTCCGTTGGTATTTGGCGCAGGAAGGTGGGACCTGAGCGCTGTGTGGGGCAGGATCGGCCCCAGCCCGGGGAACAGCCTGAAGAGAAAAGCAAAGCAGGGGCGTGCAGGACGCGATGGCTTTGAACTGCAGCCGAGCACCGCCTGGGGTGGTTTTAGGGGATTTCCCGCCCGCCCCGTGCCTTCTACCACTCGGCTTCCGTGCCGCGCTGACGGCCGGGCCGGGCCGGGCCGGGACCCCCGATACCGGGGGCGACACCTCCCCCTGCGCCCCGCGGCCGGGCGGTGCTCGGCGCTGCGCATCCCGCCGAAGCCCCGCCCCCAGCCCACGCCCATCCACCAGGCCCCGCCCCTCCCGCCCCAGGCCCCGCCCCAACCCGGGCCCCGGCACCGCCTCGTCTCGCAGGGTCCCGGCTCAGGCATCCAAGTACCGCCCCTCCCCAGCTGCCCTCCTTCGATTGGACAGCGTCGCCCGCCAGTCAGCGGCGCGCCCGTCGCCTATTGGGCGCCGTTGATGGGTCTGGCGCGCCGCCCGCCTCCTGCGGGCTTTGGCGTCCGCTGATAGGCGGCGGCGGGAGCAGCCCCCCCCCCCCCCC
>JASVER010000195.1:325412-463538 GCA_030449065.1 Oceanodroma leucorhoa | reverse complement strand
GGCCTTGCGGGCAGCGCCTGCCGCCCCCGGCTGCGGCTGGGCCCGGCGCCGGGCTCGCTGCCGGGCTGCGGAGGGGGAGCAGCGGCGCGGGGAGAGCGGGGGAGCCCCGCGGGCCTTCCCCGCCGCGGCGGGGGTTGCGCGCTGGCAGCCGGGCGGTTGTGATCCCCGGTGGCCGCGCTGGGAGTGCGGCCCCGGGGGGGGCTGGGGTGGGGGAGCGGTTCAGGGCTTGCGCCGGGGGCTGGAGGGGAGGTGGCTTGTGCCCGGCGGTGGTGCCGTTGGTGTGGGTCGCCCGAGAGATCAGCCCC
Source organism: Oceanodroma leucorhoa (assembly GCA_030449065.1). Classification (NCBI taxonomy): domain Eukaryota; kingdom Metazoa; phylum Chordata; class Aves; order Procellariiformes; genus Oceanodroma; species Oceanodroma leucorhoa. The sequence continues at coordinate 463,233 of JASVER010000195.1, read as the reverse complement.
GGTGTCGGCCGGAGCTGGGAAAACTTCAGCTTCAATGGAGAACTCCTTCACAGGCTGCTGACTGAAGACTAATAGCTGAAGCCAGGAAGCTTAATGGTGGTAATGTGGCTTTGCCTGGCGTTATTTTAATACTTCTGTCCCCATACTCGTGACATTTTGGGTTGTCCAGCAGCTGCGTGCAGGGGTTGTGTGAGAAAATAGATAACTGCTGGGTGGATTTAGTGCTGCCCTTCTTGTGCTGGCTCAGGTGTTTTTCGTTGTCGTTGATGTCCCACGTGTGTAAAGGTTGCTGCAGGTCGGTGTCCTGCGTGTGCAAAGATGCTCGGGCTGACCTTTTCCCCAGAGTGTCCCACGATTCTGCCTTTGAGGCCTAAGGAATAGCGCAGATGGGTGTAAAATATTCACCTTCATGTTTCCCCACCTGTTTCACGCTTGGACTCCTGTGGTAGCGTGGCCGAAACCCTTAATTCATCCAGAGAGTTCACTCTTACAGAAGGCAAGGTTAACGTCGCCGTCTGCGGGTGCTCAGGTGGTCTGCGAGGGGTGTGGGTGTGCGCTTGCTGCCATGAACATTTCCCAGGAGTTTGGTGTCGGGGCACGCTGTACTTACCTGGCCCCTAACAGGGGCAGCAGTGATTCCACAGTTGCTTGTTGATGAAAGGAAAGAGGAATTACTCATCTGTTGGAAATATTTTGTGGATGTATTTACCTGTTTGGTGTATTTGTTTTACAGTCTTCAAGATAGTGGGGGGAAAAAACCCCCTTGTTTCTTCTCTGCCTATAAAGCAGAAGACTAGCCTCCAAAAATATGCTAAACTGTCTGGGTCTAAACTAGTTTCCTTCTGAAGTCATTCCACCGTCTATTTCCCAAGTGGTTTAATAGCCAGGAACTTGAAAGCCTAAAAATTTTATTTCTTTTTTTCTTTCTGTGAATAGTCAATTAGGTAGGCAAAACTGCATTCATCTTTAAAAATACTTTGCCCGTTTGAAATGCGTTTTTAATTTTATCTGGAGTGAAACTTAACCTAAAGCTATTTGGTCAGGAACAATGCTGTTGTGTTGATACTGCAAAGTAACTTGGCATACTGTGTAGCACTTAACTTAATGAAACGGGGCGGGGGAGAATTGTCCTTTTCTGCCTGTCCTTTGGGTAGGGGTAGTTGTGTGGGTGTCTGTCTCTTTTTTTTTTTTTAAATGATAAACAAACAGCCCACAAAAAAACCCTTTGCTATCTACTCATCTTTTCCTTCCTTCCTTCTAGGCTTTTTAGGACTAGGCAAGAAGTAATGAATATAAATGGGACCAAGTGGGATGGCGTCTCTGCTGTAGGACCAGCAGAGTCCTTTCCCTTCCTTTCCCTTCTGCCCCCTCCAATAATGGAATTAAATATCAAGGGGAATTGACATAATGAAAAAAATAATGTCCAGGGGGTTGACTGACTTCTGGTTTAGCCCCTTCTTAGTTACATAGATGGCTTTTGAACTCTCTTCTATCAGGCACGTGTAGTGGTCAGAGGTAGAAATAATGGTGGAGGAGGGTTGCAGTCTGGGAAAGATTGGTTTTATTAAATGTAAGGTTTCACCATTTCCCTTACCACTTATTTCCAAAGGAAATTTGGTTGGACTCTGATTTTTAGCTTTTATAGTTGTGCTTGTTTAAGAAATTTGCATCCTTGCATTTTAATAATATTTAGGATGACTCCAGTTGAATGCAGTGTTGCTTTAAAGTCACAATTTTTACTTTTTTTATATAGTGGAAGATCGGGAACTGCTTGTATAGGAACTTCTGTCATTTAGCATAGAATATATTAATCAGCTTTATAAAAAGTTTAAAAGGCAAAGAGCCCCATTTATTGTTAGCCTCTTTCATGTGAAATGCCACCTATGAAAGAGTTGTTCAGGGCTGAAGATGGTCAAGGAGTTTGTAGCAACAGTTTGTGTGTGTAGCTGGCTCGCTGTTCTTAGTGTTCCCTCGCGCACAAGATCGACCACTGACGCTGTCCGTCAGCTTGTGCTTTAGGACTGGCCTTGTCAATAGGGCTGCAGGAGAGACAGACGTTATTGGCTTATCAGGTCTAGCACACAGTAGGCGAAAACTAATTTAAGGTTTGGTGGTGCTGGGGATGCGAATGTGGTTATAGTCAAAGCTGCTCTGCTAAACTAGCACCTCTTTATCTTTATTCTCAATTTCCCTTTCTTCTGTGTGCATCCCGGCAGTCAGAACTGCTTATTTTATTGATTACAACAAAATGTTGTTTGTTAACAAAATGACTGAGCCAACCTTTGGGAGAACAAGCTGAATTCTGTATGCAGAGCTGTGCAGAATAATGAGGCTGTGAGGATCTTGTTGTAAATGCATTTCGGTGATGTAACCCAAGCAAAGCCAGCGGTTCASGGCTCTGTTCCCAATTAGTTTTGTAGCTGGGATGGTTAAAAAGCAGGAACTTTTCATGATGAGTTTGGAATGGGTTGGATCTAGAATTGAATTCATGACCTTTTAATAGTTGTTAAAATATTGGAAGCCTTGTACCTATTAAAATGTGATCTGCACATTAATTTTCCTCTCAGGAAGATTAGCTATTATCAGTGTTTATTTTAAAAATTAAATTTGAGGTTGTGCAGATGTATGCTTGCTCATGAAAAAAGAAGGAAAAAAATACCCATAGAAAAAAGAGCTTTCTTTTACCTTTGTGGGAATTTAGACTGCTCTGATTAGAGCTTAAACCTAACAAAGGCTGTGCTTATTAAAAACAAATGCATGTCATATTAGTCATCGATATCTGGCAACCTTATGTATTTAATATTTGTAATGAACCCTGCTTATGTGGTCTCTGCTAGAGTCAATCAAGAACAATTCTTGATTGTTCAAAAGAATATATTCTTTTTGCCAGATTAATAAACTAGTGTATTTAAAATTCTATCRTAAACTTGATCCTTTTTTTTTTTTTCTTACCAACAATGTATTGCCCTGGATTTTTAATTCTGTCTTTCACTTGCTTTGTACCAGAATCCCGAGGTATGAAGCAGGTGTCCGGGTGGTGGGATTGTGCTCTTCTCAGGCGGCTGTAGGTCTGTGTGTTGAGGTCTAACAAGACATGGGAAGCAGAGTGATGATGGTGACAGAGATCTGAATGCTTTGTCGTTGACGGACAGGTAACGTGGTGAACGGTAACCCGCAGACTGGCACTGTATGGTGGAGGAGACAGAAAATCGGGAAGACTGAAGGAGCAGCACCACGACTCAGGATGTAAACGGGGCACTAAGCGTGGCTTGCTTGTGTACTTACGGCCATCTGATGATGATTGGTGCTGGTTATTGGTTCAGGTCACTTCCAAGTTAAAACCAGTGCATCTTTCCGTTACCAGTGTGGCCCTAAAGGCCATTTAGGGAGTGTGACTTCATCGATTCTGGTGAGATGTGTTTAGGGAGTATTCAGGCTCTTAGATCTGATTTGGAACTTTCTTTTCTACTCTGTCGAGACTTCTGTGTTTGAACAGGCAATGCTGTCTGGTGGCCTGTTCCCCAATTTAGGAACTTTCCCAAGATCTAATCACTTAGTCCAGAATCTTGAAGGTATCTTCTTGTTCAATTCCCATAGCAAATAAAAGTGTATGGGTTCTGTGTGCATGTGGGCCTCCAGTCTTTTTTTCCTGAAAGTGAAAATGCTCATTTAATGTTCAAGATTGAGTATTAACAAGAAGCACTTGGAGACTGTAAGGTAGAGTGAACATTATTTGCTGAGTTGGGATCTGGTTGCCTTCCTTTGTTACTTCTGTGTCCAGTAACTTCTCAAAAATGCTCTCCTATAAGCTCTGCTAGAACATGGAGCAGCCCAGTAATGGGGAGCCTGGTGCTTTGCTGCCAGATTGCAGCAGAAGCGAGTAACCAGCTAAAGTAGTGCAGGATCCCCTGGATTTTCCTCCTGTGACAGATGGAGTTAATGACCTGAGAGCCATTTGCATGGTTTATAATGCACAAAGCTGATAACTTCAAAATGCCAGAGGATAGGAGGTGGCTAGAACCTGGGGAGACGGCTGTGCTTTCTCGAGCTGCAGATTCACGAGAAGGTTATTTTTTTGGAGGTTATTTTTTTGGAAGGTTATTTTTTATTTTCCCTTTGGAAACTGTTGGAAGCTTCAGGGTTTTTCCAAGCTGGTCTAGCTTGTGCGGTGGATGTTCTTACCTCCTTCTGGTTATGGTCAGGGCTTTGCTGTAAGGTAGAGCCTACTCCAAGCCAGCAGATCACTGTGCAAGATGGGTGACCTTCGGTCCATTCTTGGAACGCCCTGTGGAATTAGTGATGAAAAACTGTTTGTCTGGAAAATAAAGCTAACAAAATCCTAGAGTTAGAACTCGTAATAAAATCTTTTTTATATATCTGTTCTCATATGCTAAAAAATGGTTTAGGCTGTTTGCCAGTGAAGGCAGAGCACTGTGAGGAGCTGATTTAAGCTATCCCAAGTGGGGAGTTGTGGCGCCTTGCCACAATCCACTGGCTGCCTGTTCCCGCCTCTGTTGTATTTTGACTGTTCAGCTGTGCTAGCACAATTGTCTGTCTATCTGTGCTGTCAGCCGGATGAAATGCTGGGGGGGGCGTCCGGAGCATTTCGGCTCTCCCCGCGCAGCTTGGGAGCTGTCGCTGCAGAGTAACAGAGGCTACAGCAGAAGTTTGGGGATGTGCTAGCAGGGGTGGGGAGGTACGTGAACTGGAGCAGTGTGCTGCCAGAGCTGTATCCTGAAACAATGGCCTGAGCTGAAGAAAGCTGTAATAACACTAAAAGACGAGTACAATCCTTGGCCCTGGGAGAATGCTGGTGAGCTCATTCTGGGAGTGTGTAATGAGAAGAATCTTCTGTAATTTGTTGTGGAGGGATCAGGAATGTTTTCTGCCCATGTCTGCTTTTCTATAGGAAAAACAGATCGTATGAATGAGGAGATCAACAAATCTGTACTTTGAACCGAAGTAGGAAATATTCCCAAGGTTGAAGAAACCTCACTGAGGCTGCCTTTCCTTCTGCTCAAGCTAGGATACTGTTAGATTGAAACCAAAGTCGTATATGACACAGTATTTGCTGAGACTAAGGGAGGATGGCTTAATTGATTTTAGTCTTGTCTCCCTTTAGTTATTTCTTGCTCTAGTCAGTAACACAGGGATTTAAGAAAATGTGTGTAGTTGCATTAGCTGCATAGTAAAGAACCTAGTATGACAAATCTTGTCTTTGGAGTTGTTGATGAGAAGGTGTCATGGAGAGCCCGGTCTAGTGTGGTTGGGTGTGAAGCAGCAGCCTGCTCGAGCAGGAATGGCGAAGAGGTGTGCCTCAGGATCAGTGGAGAGCTTCAGCCCCAAAGCAGGGGGAAACTCCCACTACAAGATGTACCTTTTATTTTCACAATTCCTTTCAGTAAAGCTGGGTCTTTTGTGCTAAAGATGTGCACTAACATTTTTCTGTTAACATGGCAACACCTCATGTGGAGGCAGAGATTTTTAGCTCATCTTTTACTTCTCATGCAATGTACTAGAACTTGTTTTGCTGGATGAAGTTCTGCTTTGCTTTGTCTTGTTTGTAGTATCAGATGTCTCCTATTGTCCCCGTTTTGTGGTGAACGTGTTTATGAATTAAATGATTGAAATAAAACACCCTGTATGACCCCAACAGGGACTGTAAATAATTGTTTACTTACTGTGTTGGATTTTTTTTTTAAATAAAACGTAGAGTAGGCTTATACTGTACACAGGCTTTTGTCACACAGACAGGTAGCCTGTGGCCATGTTCTTGACTGTAGTGCTTCTTAAAATGTGGGTTGCAGCGTTCCTCTGCAAAAGGTGGAGTATGCAAGGGACATCTAGTTACCTCTAATTACTGGTGGTGGCTTGGGGCCTCAAAAGCGATGTTTAGCTGTGACGGTCGCTGTAGCAATTTCTCATTTCCATCTCTGAGGAACTGAGCAGCTGCTAGCAACAAAAAGGCTTGGGGCTGTTTTGGGGCTGGGGAAGCAAGCTGTGAGTAGTAAAGTCTGAGGTGTTGTCAGCATAACTTTTTCCTATGATTATCTGGCTGCGCAACTCCTCTGGGTCCTGCCTGCAAGGCAACATAGCAGCCAGGTAGCACACTGCACTGTGTAAATTCTGGTATGAAGAATTAATTTTGAAAATAATGTCTTTTCTTCCAGTTGTGTTGATTGGAGACTCTGGAGTTGGGAAGAGTAATCTTCTGTCACGTTTCACACGCAATGAGTTCAATCTGGAGAGTAAGAGCACCATTGGGGTGGAATTTGCCACCAGGAGCATCCAGGTGGACGGGAAGACGATAAAAGCACAGATCTGGGATACTGCAGGACAGGAACGATACCGTGCCATTACGTCAGCGTGAGTACTATGTCTTTGCTCAGGCTAACAGTAGAATTCTAGCAGAGATGGTACAGATAAATTTATGGGTAGAGAATTAATGAAACATATTTGGGACACGTGACAAAATCATTACGACAGACTTGACTGTAGATCCAAGTCATAAGATAGCAAATACTTTTGTGTTCCTTGATTAATATAATGAAATTAATTTTTAGATTCTAATGATACTATTAGAAAAAATGACTGGTTAAATCAAAAGTGTGGGAAATTCTGTTCGAGTCTTGTGATTTGGGTTTTTTACCTGCCCTGGATGTGCTATCTTAATCACGTGGAATGAGTGTCATTTCTGATGGAGGCTGGGTACTGTTTGGCATCAAGTTTTGGTCTAGGCCTGGTAGCTTACCGTAATGCCAGTGGCTTCTGGTCTTCATTGCCCCCTCAATCTTGAGATTGAGGGTATTTTTAGGACAGTCTGCAGCTGCAGACTCCCTTGAAATCTCAATGACTTTGAATTAGTCACAGCCCTGAAAATTAGGTCCAAGAGTGCATGTTGAATAACCAGTAACTAGGAAGGCTACTGTGATAATGCTGACTCTGCAGCATTAGCCACATCCCTATTTAGAACAGTGGTGTTTAGAAGCTTTCATGTACAGCAACTTGTTAATCCAGGTAGTGTCTTAAGATGTAACCTCTGGGTGTATCTGTTTCTATGCAGGTAGTAGGCAAAAGTATCTTTTAGAGGAAAGAAAGAAAACCCTATTGGCAAGCCTAGTTATCCAGGGCATATTCTAATCAGTGAGTTGAATTTTTTTAGTGTTACATATGTATATCAGTTTTTAAAGGTACAAACTTGTTTCTGAATCATGCACAGATTGAGCCATTTGTATTAAACTCAAGGTAAGGGGAACTTTTTTCGTTAAGGTGAAATAGGGTAATGCAGAATAGATGGGAGAAGAATAGAAGAGCATGGAGCCCAAAGGGAATAATCTATAGGGAAGGAATGCAAAACCAAAGTAATGCAGCAGCAGATGTAAGTGACGACTTCAAATTGCACCTTTTCCATAATTGTTAGTGTGTTTTTCAGAAATTTTTTTGTGACCCTTAAATTGTTCTTACTTCTGTAAAAGCTTAGCAGAAAAACTGCTGGCTGAGTCTGGTTCAACAGCAGACTTGGCTGATGAGAATTCAGTGCATCTGTAGTCCTGTGATCCTGCCTCTCCTTTGTGCTGGCACGAGCTCTTGCTTGACACATCGCTAGGCCAGTTCAGCTTGCTAAGCCAGCAGAACACCAACCAGCAGTAAAAAGTGAATGTTTTCTGCTGACTTGGTGCCCTGAGTTGGTTCAACGACGTGTCGGACAGGTGCTGGCAGAGCAGAGGAGAAATGGTAGGATTGTGTGGAAGATATACGGACATTATAGAATTGCTGATATAGATTGGCTTGCTGTCCTGAGCCCTTGGCTTGAGTTGAGATGGGCTCAAACCTGCACTGAGGGAGCAAACTCTGTTCTTGGATTACGGGCTTGTGGGTAAGTGTCAATATAGCCCAGAGTCCCCCTCTTTAATTTTTAAGAGGGACAGGAGGTATTTGAAAGGTCAGCAACAAATACTGACATTTTACTAAGGACTATTTTCCTAGTAGAAAGACAAGTTATAACTTCACAACAACCTTCTAGCAATACTGATTCTGAAAGGCATTGTGAGCTTTCTTGCACTGTTTTAGCAGACTAAAAATGTCATGGCTTCTGCAGTCTGTTCAGCATTTTGTTACATACATTTGAATTTTTTAGGAATGCCATTAAAAAAACCCAGCATTTGGAACTTGGTTTTAGGCTTAAAAAAAACCCAACAACAGCATTTGCATCAGCACAACTTTTTCCAAAGCAGGGGGAATGTTTTTAACTTTTTAGCAGTAACCAATATAGAAGAGCCAGATAGCAGGTTTGTTGGTATAACTCAGACAGAGCTCTCTGTAAAGGAATGTACCTTATGGTTTCAGATATTACCGCGGTGCTGTTGGGGCTCTTCTTGTCTATGACATTGCCAAACATCTCACCTATGAGAATGTGGAGCGCTGGCTAAAGGAGCTGAGAGATCATGCAGACAACAATATTGTCATCATGCTGGTGGGTAACAAGAGTGACCTCCGCCATCTGAGAGCTGTGCCCACTGACGAGGCCCGGGCTTTTGCAGGTTTGTAGAGTGTGTTCTGGGTTGGTGCAAGCTGTAATCACACTATTGTCCAGGACTGAACTTTCACCTCAAGTTTTATTTTTGATGCTAAAAAAGGCATTTAAATTTTTTTTTTTAAATGAAAATATCTTGGCGTATTAAATAGTGTGTGTGCTTAGTGGTTTTTGGGGKKTTTTTTGGKTTTTTTTTGGTGGTTTTGKTTTTTTTTTAAAATCTAGTGGTAGTACATGTTTTTGAAACACTGTCCTTGAGCTGCCTGATAGCTGACAATTAAACACTTCCTCTAGCAAGGCTAGAAACAGTAAGCAACATTTAGAATAGAAAATGTCACAATATAAATATAAAATATCGCAACACAAAATGTCTTTCCTTCCTTCCTAGAGACCTGGTTCTACTGAGTACATATCAATGTGGACAGCTGCAAATGAATACTGAACCTTCTCTTAGATGGTGTAGTTTCTGCTCCAGAGCACTGATGCATATAGTAGTGTCATCTAGTTTCATTTAAATGCAGTGATCATCAGACTTGGAGATTATCAATTGTTGGGAGAAATCAAGTGGGTTATGTGAGCTGCTGCCACTGCATTACTTCTCTCTCTCCCTTACCTTGCAGAGCACTGGTCAAATATTCTTTTGCCCTTATAGGCCTAGGGACATTCAGCTTACTTTTTTTGTGGCTATCAAGCTTGGAGGTGGAATTTAAATGTATAGCCTTTAAAATCCTTCCAGGAATATTACTAGGGCTTGCTTAAACATGTTTTCTGAAGTTTCCTAGTAAGCAAGTACCCTGTGGTTAGTAAAACCACTCTAAATTTTCAGATGAATGAGAAGTGAAGTCTATGTAAGAGAAGCAAAACAAGTTAGTAGGCATCCTAGATAGTGCATTACTTTGGTCACTTGGTTCAACATCTTATTTTTTGCTTCTGACTTCCTACTAAGGCTGTTTTAAATAACTAGTGATGGTACGGGTGTTGCCATTTAAGCTCTATGACTTAAATTTCCCTATTTCTGGGCAGGTGGTACAGTACCAGTCTAGGTGTGATGTTTGGGTGTTAATCACAATCTTTTTTTTTTTTTTTTAATAAAAAACTATATATCTTTTGCATTGTAAGAGGAAAGAAGAAAATAGATTGTATTACTAAGGGTTTTATTGTAATTTGGAGGTGGGGTCTAATTAGGAAATTGTAGGTCTGTGTATCTTTTTGGAGTTGCAGAGGAGAATTGTGACTCCTGTTGCAGCCAACATGCTTTTACCTGTGTTCTTGCTCAAGGTACCTCTAGGAGTGATCTGTAGCCAGATGTGAATAATATTGTTGAGAGATATGAGAATATATGAGAAATATGAGAATAATATTGCTTGACTGAACAAGGGCTGCGGTGAGGAAAATGTTCTCACACTCTGGAAAGGCAGTGGTCAAAGGTGACACTGCTGAAATGCTAGCAGCTAAATAAATGGTGGACCAAGAAGTTGTTGTTCCTAGTGTAACAGGAAAAAAAAAAAAAAAAGACTGTGCCCTGGCTGATTTGGCCTAAAAATAAAGGTGAAAACCTCAAAGTAAAGGTGAAATAAAGTGCTATTAAAGTTTTTAACTGAACCACTTGTTATTTATTACAGAAAAAAATAACTTATCTTTTATTGAAACGTCCGCTCTGGATTCAACAAATGTAGAAGAAGCCTTCAAGAACATCCTTACAGGTATGGTTTGTTACGGATTCAGAGGACCTCCTGAGGTAGTGGATCTTCTTCACAGGCATGTCTTGCAGTTATCTAGAATGTTTTGGAAATGAATGTTGGGAATGATGGTTAGTTTGCAAGCCTTCTAATCTTACCTTTGTGTTCTGCCTCCCACCCCACACATACCTTTTTGCCCAAGAATCTGGAGGTTTCTAGTCTCCTGATGTTCCATAAATTCAAGCTATTGCAATAGTGCTGTTGTAAAAGGCACTAGTAGTTCTGTGCCTGCACAAAATCTAGGCAGTGAAGCCACAGCTGTGCTAGGAAGTTAAACGTTCCAGTGTGTTCTCTTTGCACCAAAGCAGATGGGTACATAATATTTTTGTCCAGACTACTGAGCTCTTGTTCTCAGCTGATGGCAAGGGTCGTAGGTGGCTGTGCACCAACAGCGTAGCTGCATGCAGGCTGCCTTCTGATGTCCCTGATGAGTCCCAGGGATTGTCTAAGAACGTGATAGTGGTCACAAGCCAAAATGAAGCCAAGGCTTGTGATTTCTACTGGCCAGGAATGTTCCTCAGCGTGTATAACTGCTGTAGATGTGGCTACTGAGTGCACAGTGTCCAGCTGCAGCTTCAGACTTGCTGTATGTGTGGGAATGCTATGTGGCTCATGCAGTAGGTCCACTGCATGTAGTATCAGAGGTATTCCAGGCAGTAGTACTCCATTGCTTGCTTTTTTCCTCTTTCAGACTGGGGCTTAGAATTTCCATTCCTTAAGATGGAGCTGTTGCCTGCATGTATTTTCTTGGCCCTGAAGTAAGGGAGCACCCTACTGCACATGTGGTCTAGGATTCACCAGTAAAGCTTTRTTACTGGTACACCAGCAAGTCCTTCTTACTGTGCTAAGCCATGGCCAAAGCACTTTTGTTGGTAGGTTCACAGGGATTTCCAGCTGGTGTTTTGCGAATTTGAGCTGAGCACTCATTTGGCCTCTGGAAGAGTGCAGCTCTGTTCTAGGCTAAATGCATCACATGGGGAACTTGCTGATTTCCTTCAAAGTGAGGTTGGCCAAGAAGTGCAAGTTGTATGGTCATGAGGTAGGAAAAGGAGGAAGGACAGGGTTGAAGTGGTGAGGATAGGTGCTGCGAGATATGCGGCCTACAGGCAGTAGAAGTGGGAAGCACATAGAGCAAGAGAAATGCTTAAAATAAGCGTTGCTCACCTCTGTGTTATTTCAGTTGGGGTGGGTAACTTTTCCCAAACTTGGGGTTTGGCTTAATCTTACTCTAATTTTAGTTAGACTTTAGTTTGTATGTGTGTGTCATGTATGCTTTAGCACTTTGTGTTCCTGAGTATGTATTATTCTGGCACCAGTCTGAGGTGACTCTGCATTTGGGTAGCTCTGTGCCTGAGCTAATCCTCGGAAGCAGAGTCCTGGGAAGCACGGTGCTGTCACACCCAAGGGTATTTGAAGGAAACCAGCATGGGCCTGCAGGACTGCTGAATTGGAGCTAACAAACCTTGATAAACTTGAGCATCTCTGCTTTCAGAGACTCTGCCTTCCACTCCATGTTCTGCAGTAATTGCATCTCAAAATACTGTCTGAAGCGACAGGGAAGTTAATGTTTCAAAGAATAGTCTTCCACTCCTAAAATGAAGTAATTAGTAGTTGGCAAAGAACCCTTAAAAATCATATCTAAATAGGAAGAGGACTATCAAACAGGTATTGGATTACTGTTCTACCTCTGGCTGCCCCATGAGATCTGAATTTTGTCTCAAGAGGGGAAAATGCCATATAATTTGTCAGTGTGTTTGTTCTGTCTCTTGAAAAGCTCTTTAAGATCCATACCGTGAACATGAAGACTTGGCAAGATCCAATTCCTGACTATTGCTTACCATAGGTGAATTCTAGACTGATAAACTGTCTCTATAGTCTCACCCCTGTACACTGTTTTGTGAAGTTGTGCCTGATTTACAAGTCCCACAACCTTTCAAGATGAGCATTTTCTGAGCTTTATTGTGACCGGATATTGATTTCAGTTAAATGAGAATGAGCCTTTGTTCTGGTTCTACTTGATTATCAGGTGTCTGGTGTATGTTGCTTATTGGATGCTGACCAAAGAATTGGCTTTGTATTATTGTTTCTTGATTATGTATGAATGAGAGCCTATTACTAGGAAAAAAGCTGAGTTTTAATATGGTGAATTCTGTAAGGCAGGCTCTTTTAGGTTTCTTTTGCAGACGTGTGCAGAGAAGCAGTAAGAAGTGTCGGGATCACTCGGTCTTGTGCTGGCCAACTCTGTTGGTACCAGAAATGTGTTGCAGTTAGAGGAAGATGGCCAAGAAGAGGCAGGCAGGAGAAAAAGGATAGTCAAGCTGCTCCTATAAGTAAAAAGCCTGACAGACTAGGAATGGGTTATATTTGCTGCCCAGCAAGATTTGCATTGAGTTATTAGAGCTAGTGGTGAAGCAACTGGAGAATATTGCTGTTGAGACAAAGCCATAGAGAAGACCGCCTGGTGCCTGAGCTGGGACAGTCTCTTGCACAGGGCAGCCTTATAGCAGAGTCACTACTTATCTGTGACACTTGGCTGGATCTGAGGCAACTTGCCTTGCACTTTGAGGTGGTATCCATGGTTTCAGTGCTCTGAGCGTAGTTTCAGCAGTCGCCATCCATCCTGTCTTCCCTTGCAGTGTTGTCCTGAGACTGACTCTGGATAGAGAAGCCTAAGGTTGCTCTAGAAGAGCGTCCCAATATGGTCTGCTGTAACAGATAAGATACTTGGGGAGCCAGAACTCGAGCTGAGGTCAGGCCTGGGCAAACTGAACTCAAAACACTATCTCTTAGCAGCATCCTGGGCTCCCAAAAGTGTTGAGATTGTCCAGTTCAGGTACAGTGGGGATGTGGCTAGTAAGACTGAGTAGTCCTGAAAAGGCTATTCCTGAAGTGATTACGTGGGGAAGAATCATCCTTCTGAGGGAGGAGAAGAAACCTGGGAAAATGTGCTGTGTAGAGCAGTGAGTTGGGAGCAACCGCGGGGGAGTTGGAGGAGGGAAGAGGGTGGGAGCAGGACAGTAGTTTCCTTACTGGCCACCAGTTTGAGGGATCACTAAAGACTGGGGGGGGGGGGAACAACAACAAAAAAATGCCCAAACAGATGCTACCCCAAAGAAAAGAGGGCTTGGCAATGACTCTGAACAGCTAATACTAAAATACACCACTGAGCACGAAAGAAAGGGGATGTGACAATCTCTGTACAGCTCTCCTCATCCCTTTCAGCAAAAAGAGCCGAAGGTAGCCCATGGCAGTGAGATCGGTCTTGGGTTAAAGGTTTCCATTTTAAACAATGTAAATATGTGCAGCTTCTTTAAAAAAAAATACATAAACAAAACCCACATAGTCCCCCATGATTTTTAATCCTTACTAAAGACTTTGGGTGTTGCTGTTTTGAGGCTGTGGCTGTATGAATGTGACCATGATATTTACCACAGACTTCCAGGGAGGTACTTGACCTTTTCCTGTCTAACAATGGAAGAAAGTTGGAACAAGGGCTATAGTCAGTGAAATAAGTAATTTAAAAACCTTTCAACTTAAAGTATTTCTACTAACTATGCAGTTGAAATGGTTTGTTTCTGAAAGCTTTTAACCTGGCAGTCTCTCTTCAGCAGTTACAGCTTTGTATATCTGTGTGCTTTCAGGCATAAATTAATTTGAGTCAAACAAATTAATTCTCTCAGGACAAGCATTTTTGGATCAATATGGGACTTTATGGAACCATGTGGCTTTTTACTGTCATAGGTGGGAAAACTGATTTGTTGCAGAGAGGAGTAGGCATTTCTGTAATTTGGTAGTAGCAGCTTGGCAAAAGCTAAAGTGTGAAATAGATAACCGTCGTTGCTGCTGAGCAATGACGTTTTGCAAGCATCCTGTGGATTGATGTTTCTAGGTTGTTGCCCATTTTTTTAATCAAAAATAACATGATTCCCTATTTTAGAAATGAGCATTCCTGCTCCTTTCTCATTTAAAAATCCTTTTAATAATACCCATGTTTACGGAGTCATTGAAAAAGAATGTGATAGGAAGTACTGTGGTGGAAGACAGTAAGGAATCTTGTCTTAACTTTCCCAGACAGAGCTGGCAAGCCAGCCAGATGTTACGTGCCATAGCTGGTCAGACTAGATTCCCTTTCACAGCTCTCAGGTTAAAATCTTCTCATTCATGGGTTCTAGCATCTTCTCAGCTTGCTCTGACATGTGCATGTGCTCCGTTAGAGGCAATGTTTTTCTGGGCTCTAACAGATCTGTTCTCATTTCAGAAATCTACCGCATTGTTTCGCAGAAGCAGATTGCAGATCGGTCTGCACACGATGAGTCTCCTGGCAACAATGTAGTAGACATCAGTGTCCCACCGACCACCGATGGACAGAAATCCAACAAACTCCAGTGCTGTCAGAACCTGTGACCTCCTGTAGATGACTCTTGTGCCCTTCACTTCGTCTGTGCTTCATTTAGAAACTTGTGTGCACTTCTTATCTCCTGTGGTTCAGTGACTCCCTCTTCCTTCCTTTACCCCATCCCAAGTCCCCCCTTTCATCTTCGAGCTTTAATTGTAGGGCTAACATTCCCTTGCCTCTGAAATCCCCTTCAATGTGGTGACTCTTGGGCTTGAAATGTAGGCACTGATCTGATAGACATGTTTGTGTTGGAATATCTGCTGCTGGATATTATCCCATGAAATACTGTCCTCAGATGGTTTTGGTTGTTTKTTTTTTTTTTTTCTGTGAGAGAAACCATGGGGACATGACTATAACAGTTGAAGAAATAACTACATTTAGGTGACAAGGCTTTTTCCTCCCATAGTCAGATATTTTTTTCTTGTTTCTGTAAACATGGGGGAGAAATTAAAAGGAAATAGCTATCCTACCAAATGCTCTGTTTTCTGTCCTGATAAAGTCTCACAGTGAGGTTTTTAGTGGCTGCACACACATAAGAAAGCTGTTGAAAATAACATTACTTATTATGTAATTACCCCTAATACAGTTAGTCTGGCTGTGTAGTTTACTGTTTCCTGCTTGGGAAATCTTTCTCTATTCTTATTTGGGAACAATGAAGTATGTCTGCGTTGCTTTCTCTGCCACCATGAATGCCTGTGCTGCTTGTGCAGGCTTTATGAAGTGGCTTAATATTTATTCATGGCTTATGTTAATCAGTTAACATTATTTTACAGTAAGTGCCAGCTTATTGATTTCAGGAACCTTTTGCAACTTGTACAAGTAGGCTTATTTTGTACTGTAGATCAGTGTCTGAAAGCAGATCTTCTATAGTACCAGGATTTTTTTGCATGCTGCTTTTTCTCTAGATCTCTCCTACCCCTGTTTGAGTGAGTGAAGCAATATTTTCATGTCATGTATATACCTGCACTTGTAAGGGTTTTGGTTGTTGTAGAGAAACACAATACTTTATACATTTTGTAAAACTTCTGCAGAACCATAGCATCTTGAACTTTCTCTTCATGATCTTTCACTATTGACCTTGTGCATAATCTTCTTGACCTCTACTAAAATGCATAATATTAAGATTTCACATAATAACTACTAACCTGTTGTTTTCCTCTTACTCTGTTTTACTGAATTGCAGACTGTAATTCTCTAATGATTGTACTTCACCTGATATAACAAGATTTGTCATCAGAGGGCTAACTACTATAATACTTTGTTTTGCTGAATGGGAAGAATGTTAGCACAACTTTGTGTAGTCAGTCTCTTGCTAGCTTGTGAAAATCTTCTATGATGGCTTTTTGTCATTCACTAGCTCTTACACACTTGCATCCCCTCTGGTATACGCTGAATGTTATGATGAGGCAAATACTGGGTGAAACTATCTAAAGGAAGAGTTGGAGATCATCTGCTGCTCTCTGAAGGCTAGTGAAGCAGTTTGCAGTGAATTTTTGCTCTGTATTCTGAGGCTGTACACCTCACTTGATGAATCCTACCTGCATATTAGTGAGTTGATTTTTCTTTTCTGATACAAAGCAAATATGAAACTGAATTGTGSTTGAAGGGGAAATCTGACATTCCAGTCTCAACTGTTCTGTCTAGTTATGTAATAAAATTAAGGGTGGTTAACTCTGATGGCTTTTCTTTCATAAGATTTCCAGACCAATGCCTTTAATTTTGTACTGTATGCACCTAGAGGGCTATAGTTCACAGCAAAGGTTGCACGTGGTGCCTAGCACTTCCACTTTTCAACTTTGTTTAGAGGATATATTCAAGGTGAAGGGGTGCATGCTTGCAGCCTAATCCCATTGAATGAGGATATGAATTCCTCTTTAGGCATCACAGTGCTCTGTCCTAAGGGTGTCCCAGTTGGGGTAGCATCCTGTTGAGGGAAGGTGCAGGCAGTGGGAGCTGGAGACGTCTCCTTTTTGGTGATCCTGGACCAGAATGTGATGTGCAGTCAGTATTTAGAAGGCTGTCAGGTGAGCACACCGTCAGAGAGAATGGAAAATTCTGAGGTAGTGAAAATATTTTATTCAAGAACAGGTGGACGCTAGTGGAGCTGGGCTCCTTACTTTTGAACAAAACTTTTTATAAAGAAATGAGTTGAATAGCATGAGGAAGAATCATGCTGTTAAGAAGACTTATTAGTTCAGGGTGGTGTATTAACATGTTTACTCTGCAAATCCTGTTCTTAACGTGAAGTTTCTAGAATCAATCTGGTGTGGCAGAAGCAGCTGAGAAGCAGTTTAGTCATTTCCTTGTCTCAAGAGAGATTTTTGTTTAGTCTCTAACTTTGTGGAAGGCTCTAAACTTTGCCTCATAGTCCCAACAAAAGGTTCATGTCTAGGGCTTAAGAGCTGTTAAATTATATGGATATTGAAGAGACTTTGCACAACTTCATTGTGCGTTGACCAAAGCCCCCTCAGAGCAGGTGTATCTTAGACCCATACTATTCACACCAGGGGCATTGGGTTGTTTTTGAGATCTGTTGTGTGACATGGAAAGGCCTACTGCCTTTTGCTGCAGGACTGTTTGGCATAGCCGAGATGTGGGAAGCATGCATGTGCATGCACATGTGCACACATATAGCTTGTGTGAGCACTGTAAACTAAGAGGTGTTTTATCTGCTGTGGTCACTCGGTTTATTAGACTAGGTATTGACTCTTTCCCAGATTGCTGGGCTGCTCTCCAGGCGGTTAGAGATGCAGCCCTTCTGTGGGTTTGAGACGCTCTTGCCTAGACTAAGCACAGGGCCATTAGTGCCAATAGAAAAAGGGCAGTGGACCAGTTCTGCCTGGTAAAATCATCTTCCTGTGCATAGACAGGGGAAGATGCTTTTGATCTTGAGTACCTTGGTGTCCTGCTGAAAGCATTGTGTGTTCCTCAGAAACTATAGCTGCAACCCAACCCACTGTTGGTGATGGCTACTGAAATTGCAGAAGGGAAGACTTGGAGTAATTCTGAGGAAACTTGAACTCTTGAAGAGCTGTCTGACATTCAAAGAAGCTCTCCAATAGGCCAGATTCCGTAACCATGCTTTTCTGATGTGAAAATAACAGTTAAATGTAACCTCACCTGGGCTGCTTCATACTGCAACTTCGCTGGCTCTGTGTCTCTCAGTATTACTGTCAGGAAAATAGAAAAGGTTCCAGCTCTCTTCCATCTGCCGTAAGAGGTTTGAGGGCAGAATTTGGCTTATGTAAAACTCCTGATGACAGGAAAGCTGCCTGTGAAAGAAGGAACATGTGCTATACTTGCTTTATGATGTTGAGGATGACTTTCATTTAACTATTGAAAAATAACACTAAAAAGCACTGGGTGCTTACCACCCAGTGTCAGTAATATAAACCTCAGCTGAAGGCTCCTGCTGATATTTAGAACAGGTCCTCCAATGCAGAATCGGACAGGAGTCTTTTCTGCTAACTACCCTATTAATTATGGGGAGAGTAAAGGCCAAAATTCACCCATAAAAGTGATTTGGTGGTGAGCACACAGACAGGTAATTGGTAAAATAAATTCATTGGGTAGACCGGCTCAATCTAACTTCTTTTCTTCCTATTGAGTCAGATGCTTACAGACTAGATGAGTTAAAGTCTGGGATCTCCACTGAGAGTTTGTAGCCTTCACAGGACAAGAAAGTTTGGTTCATAGGAAAGTTTTAAAGCTCTCTACTTGTGTAAATGTAAAAATCCCGCTGATGACTGACTGCTTGCTACTTTGTTAAAAAGATTTTTGTGTGTGCTGCGGAGATCATCAAAATTTGGTAGAAGGAGAAGGCACTATGATCCCTTCTTCCCCCTGTGGCTGCTTCTCAGCACTTGTAGCAGGTTAAAAGCAGTAGAAAGACTGCTGCATCCTAGAGATCCCCCCGTTTGGGTGCTGTTCTGTTAGATTACTTGCAATGACCCCACAGTATGTGGAAAGACTGGTAACGGGGTATTCTTGTGTGAATAGGAGAGAGCTCTCTCAGCTGGACATGCCAAGATGGTAAGGATTGGTTTGTGCCTTTTATTTGAATAGGTCACTTACCAAAAGCCGCTTGGAAAAATGTACAGTAGGTATTTTTGCTTCCCGACACTTTGATTCCTGCATGCTGTACTGTTCCAGAAGTTGTGGATGTGATCTGTTTGTGGGCTGTCAATGGTTGAGTCTTACCTGTGCTTGGTGATCATTTCCCTTCTAAGCATGAAGGAAGAACGTTCTTAGAGGTTCTGGACTCTGTAGAAGAAAAAAGATCCTAATGAAGTGACTCAGTCACATAGGGAGGCCTTTTTCCTTCATAAAAAACTAGGAAAAACAGTATTAAAGGTCAGGGCCTGAATTTCAAATAAGAAAAGAAAAATCAGGCAATAAGAGGTGAAGACTAACTGTCCTTCAAGTAAAATACAATGAGTCAGGGCTGAGGTTGGATTCTCTTGACTTGCAGACTCTTAATAGAGTCTTAATAGATAATACAGTTTGAATGCTGATTAATGGAATGTTTCCATGAAATGAGTATTTCCAGGGCTGCACTGTTTCAATAAATAACAGTAATTCTTATTTTAAACTGGTCAGATAATGCACGGTAGTGTTGTCTATCAGGCTTTGTAGGCTATAAATAGCACTGGACCTTTATGCAACCCAGAAGAGAGGTTCCTTTCACTTACTTTTTATTCCTGGTTCCTGTGTTAAGTGCAATTCACTTTGTAAATATACACATCACTTGATTTTTGTGCATGGTTATGATGTATTGTGGATATAAAGATTGCCAAATCATACTCTGTGTGTTAAGTTCTGTTCCAAACACAATTGCAGAATAAGGTGGGTACCTTGCTGACTCCAAAGCCCAAGCGCTGTGGCTGATACTAGCGTGGGTACCGCTGCCACGGCTTAGGTGTGGATGCTCGGGGCTGTGCCCCTGCGGGGAGTGGCACTCCAGAGCCAGGAGATGATTGCCCGTGTTATCCACTACACCCGGGAGCAGATGTTCTTGGGAGGGCTCTTCCCATCGCTTCAGGACATTGCGCTAGTCTTTGGAGGGTTCCCGGTGCCTTCTCGCACGTGGCCTGGCAGGGAGAGGGGCCACTGTCCGCTCTGGTCGCTGCTCCTGGGGAGCACGCCGCGGTGGTCCTCCACGGAGGGACGGAGGAGTGCAGTTGTCTGCTGCTCCAGAAACAACTCTTCCGAGTAACGCGGCTGTGAGGCCGGCCGAGACCCGAGGTGCGGGCTGCGGCAGGGGAGGGAGCTCCGGGGCCGCGCAGGATCCTCCTTTGGGGGCGGGGGGGGCCCTCCAGGTGCGGCCCGAGGGGAGGAGGCACCGCCGAGTCGCCTCCCCGCTCGCTCCCCCCCGGCCTCCCGAAGCCTCGGGCGGGGGCGAGGGGTCGCGGCTGCCCCTGACCGGGCCGCCCGCCCCGCGCTGCCGGGGAGACCCTGAGGCGTCGGCGCCTGAGGCGACGGGGGCGGGGTCGACCCGCCGGCCGGGGTGGGGCGGGTCGCTCGTGCCCTCGGCCGGGGGGCGGGGTGCGGCCGCCCTGCCGGGGCACTATTGGCCAGCGGCTGTTGCCAGCGGGGTCGCGTTGCGACGCCGGCCGGGTTCTGCGCAGCCCGTTGGGTGGACCGGCTCTGGCGTCAGCGCAGTGCGGCGCCGGGATTGGCGGGCGGCGGCGGCCCCTCTGTGAGGGCGGGCTGTGGCGGGTGGGCGGTACCCGGCGGCCGCAGGAGCCGGCGATGGGGCGGCGCGCGCCGCGCTGAGGGGCCGCGGGCGCTGGGACCGCAGGTACCGGGCGAGGCGAGGCGGGGCGGCACCTGCGGGTGCCGGGGGCAGCCGCCGCCGCCGACCGGGCCCGACCCAGCGCCCCGCTCCCGGCCGGGTCGGGCTGGGCCGCCCTCCGGTGTAGGGCTGCGGCGGCGGTGAGCGGCGTCCCGGGCGGGCCGCGGCGGCCGGGCCGCGGTCCGGCCGCCCCAGGGGTGGGGGCCCGGGAGCCCAGACAGCCCTCGCGGCCCCGTTTGGGGGGGGTGGTCCCGGCCGCGGGGGTGTCCTCAGCGCCCCGGTGTCTGGCAGCGTCCCGCCGCCCGTGCTCGGGTGCCGGAGCCGCGCCCTGGGGTCTCGGGGAGGATGGCCGACCTGCCCGCGCTCTCCGCAGCCGCCGTCCGGGAGCGGCGTTGCCTCTCCCGCAGGAGCAGCTGGTGCCGGCCTCTCTGCCCGCTTCTGCCGGCCCTGGGCAGCCGTGCGAGCCAGCCGCCCCCAGACCACCGGGCTTTTTTATGGAGCGCTCACCTCCAGCGCGGTGTCCCGGGCGGGGCTGTAAGCTGGCCTCTGCTGAAGGCAGAGCTGCGGCCCCCTCCTGTGGGCCTGCGGCTCTTCCCGGCGGAGGACGAGGAGCGGGCTGACATCCATCCCCTGCCTGGAAAAGCTGAGCGTGTTGCATAGAAACTTACCTGGGAGAAAAATGTTGCAGGCCTGGAGGTTTGGAGCAGCAATTTTTCGTATCTGTTCATCAGACTTTATTTCCACAGGTATAGGTAGTTATTAGGAAAAGATTTCTTTGCAACTGGATGCCTATGCCTGTTTTTTCTCCTCTTTTGGAGTCCTACTGGTTCTTACTCTAATGCATATTTTTGACCTACTGAGTGCTGTGTGGCGTCACAGGGAATGCGCTGTCTTGTAGAGCTTGTTACAGAGATTGCCCAAGAGAATGAGTTCAGTGTCACAGCAAAACTGAAGAACTTGCTACAGTTGTGTGTTGGAGCACCAGCTACCTTCCTCTGTGGCGTAAGCTTAGAGTTTGTGATTGACTTTTCTTAAACCGGGACCTATAAATCTCTTTATCTCACAGTTTTCTTTAAACCAGTTTTCTTGAGACAACTTAACTGCTAGCAACAGAGACCAGAACTGCTCGTTTGTGGGATTTGTCCAAGGGACGAGTCTGTGGCTCGTGTACAGGAAGATGATTGTGACATTGGAGGTACTTTTCTCACGGTCTCAAACGTTTGCCCTTGTCATATGAGCATGTTCTCTATCTGATGGGGAGACCAAGATTAAAAACTGAAAAGCCATGCGATGGCCTTTGACTGAGACTTCTTATCTGTGCAATTGCCTGCACTGTTAGTACCACAGAAATGGTGCTCACCTAAATGTGGGGTGATGCGTCTGCGGTATGTGATGCTACTGCCCCGAGGAGAGTTCAGGCTCTTGTGTGACTTGTCCTCTCGGCGGAAGCTGTGCAGAGCTCAGATTTTACAAGCAGACAGGTGGGGTGTCTCTCAAGTCAGTGTTGATGATGACTAACTGGAAATGCCAGAGCAGCTCTGGCTTTTTATCAGGCTTGTTTGTATTCAGTGCACCGTCCCCRGCAGTGTCCGGAGATGTGGCTGTCTTGCCCTGATGTGTGTGTGATGAAGGTCTGTCAGTGGGGATGTGCTTCTCATCCCAACCTGTGCCCTTTATTTGCTCATGCTCAAGGGACTGTTTGTATCCTCCTCTCAACCTCCGGGTTACCAGCCCTCATTCTCCTTGGGACTCTCATTCTCTTGCTCCACTCTCCTCCCAGCGAGCATTTATGTCTGTCTTTCCCTTCTGATACAGTTTCTGCACCTTCTTGACCTTTTTCGAGGTTCTTGTCAAGAACGCCTGTGATGCCGCTGCGGTAGGTCAGCTCCGATGGCCATGGTCAGTCCCCTTTATCCACCCTGCTCATGGGGACGTACAACCCTGCTCAGTTGCCAAGCTCGCACATGCACAGAATAATCCTTTTAACAGCTGGATGTTAGCCTTGTCTTTCCAAGGCTTAAGTGTTTGAATACTTTTTTGCATCTCCAAAGGATTATGGAGGCAGCTGCAGGGGAGAGTGTTTGGAGAGCTAGAAGAGCCCTGCTTTTCCAGGTGCATTTGAAACTGAGATGTTATGTCACCCTTTGGAAACAGAAACTTGAAGGGAAAGGAGCTGGGACTGGAAAATCCCTTTGTCGTGTGCGCTGTAACAGTGAATTTAATAATTTCAGCTGAGGATGCAAGGTCTAACTACCCCCAAGCATGTGCAGTGGAGTGTTACAGGCAGCCTCCATCAGTAAGGAAGTCTTAACTTTGCCAGGAGTGGACCAGGTGGCACAGGAAACAGCCAAGTGTGAGCTTAATGTGTATGCCATGGACGTTAAATACCAGCTGTAAAACCTGGGTTGTCTGTGTGTGGTTAGCTAATTAACGCCACTGGCAGTCTTTAAGTGGAAACGGGGAAAAAAAGCATCGGAACTAATGGTTTCTTGTTTCTGATGTGTTTGCCCTTTTTTTGCTGTGGAATTGCACTGAGGCTGCAGAGTGAGGTCACTCCACGCTGGACGCCAAGGAGACCATGCAGATGAGCAGTGTTACAAATGTACTAATTGTAAACAGCTTCTGACAGAGTTCTTGCCCTAACAGATGCTGGAAGAGGGGCTTTCCCATTCTAGGTTATTGATTCTGGCCCAGATCAAGCAAGTGCAGGACACAATGTTCCCCTGGGAGGAAGTTACCATAGGTTCCTTGAAACACCATGACCAAAATCAACCCCAAATGCATCCAGCACAAGCTGGGCAAGTTGAGGCTGGATATGGGCTGTGAGACTCTGTTAGTCCTGAGAGTCTGCTGCAGGTCCTCAGGATGTGACTTTGTAGTAGTTCTGCAGGCAGAGATAAAAAGTAAAATGTGCATTTAGGGTTTTTTTTCACTATTGTTTAAATTATCTTGGCTTTTTACACTAAAAACCACAGAACCTTTTATTAGAAGATGAAGGGAGGAATCAGGCATCCTGAACTATAAACTACAGGATGAGTTTATTTTTCCCCCACTTGACTTTGACTCAGCTTTGGATATTTGGAGATTTCAGAGTTTCCGTTTTCTAAACTGCTTTTTTTTCCCCCCTCCAGATTAAAGTTCATAACTGGTGTGTCTTTTCTGCCCCCCAGTCTTATTTACTCTGGTTAATTTATGCTTCTGCATGCTCTTAGCTCAAACCCTTCCCATGAGAGAGAAATTATCTCGGTTTACTTATGTTTGTCCCCTTGAAAACACACTAACCACTTCTAAGTTAGTAAAAAATGGGCACACGGTCTCTGTGATGTAAAAGACAAGCCATATGAAAAATAAAGCCTTCACTTGTATGTGAAGGAAATGAGCACAGCACCAAATCAATGTGAAGGGTAGGCAAGCACTCTCCATGAAGTTCATGTAGCTTTCTCTGATGCTAAAATGATGGATTAATCTGTGCTGAGGCACAGTTTGTGGCTTATTGAGACAGTTAGTGTCATGCACGTGAACAGCAGGTTCTCCACCTCTTCAAGTCTGGTCTCATTCTCTTCCCATCTCCGACTGCAGCAGTGCCGTTCCCCGGGGAGGATGGCGTCACGCTTGCTCTGTTGTCTTTATGCCATGTTTGCTGTAGTTAGACCAGGTCAGCTCTAGCTCATCAGCACTGCAGCGACAAATGCAGCGCTGCTGGGAGAGGTGGTTACCCGCTTGCTGGGTGTTTGGGAGAGCGCTCGGCTGTTTACCCTGCTGCTTAAAAGCAGGGAAGTCGCTACCAAGCTTCTTACGATTTTGGCTGCCTTTCCTGGTGGTGGAATATGTCTCTTTATAGCTGTGGTGGTTACAGGTTGTGAGAGCTCTAASCACTGATGGTAGAATGCAGAATGGCAAAATCCTGAAGGCACGGACTAACAAAGTGTCTTGGGGCAGGGAGTGAACCCTTTGTATCATCAAGGAAAGTGAATAGCCTGACGGGAGCTGAACTGACCTGCAGCTCTTCCTACCTGTCAGCTGTGCAGATACATTCCCTGCCCCAGACCTCTCTAGGATGAGCAGTGTTACAGTTTGGAATCTGTGATTCGTCCCCATTTTCAATCAAAATAGGCACCTGTAAGTTTTCTTCCAGGTTTTACATAGCAATTCTAACTAAACTTTTCAATTCCTGCTATAACACAAGATGATTATGTGTGGTTAACCTCAAGGGCAGGCATGCTGTAACTGCTCTTGCAATTTTAATCAGTTGTCATGAAGTCAGTGATAGACTGAAGGAAATACTCTGCTGTTCCCAAGAAGAGGGAACAAGGGGCAAGGAGTAGCACTGGCTTGGCAAATAAAAGTACAAACAAATCAAACCTAGTTTCTAAAGCACTTCTCTGCAAATACGGGAATGCACCAAGCTCTTGCAGTCTTGGCTTTAACACCTATTTCTTTGTTTGAAGCTTTGAGAACTTTAGTCCTGTTTCAGCTGAAAGTTGTTTGGGTTTAGATTTGAGAGTGGTGGGAGGGAAAAGGTAAACTACAATTCTGGACTGTTCTCAACTTTTATTTCCTCCCAGTTTTTGTTGTACTTCCCTGTAGACAAATCAGTCGAGGTCTGTATCTCCAGAAGAACTAGAAATGCAGCCTAAGCAAACATTGCAAACTTAACTGGGAGAGAAAGAGGCTGGGATTTTGCAGCACTGGTATCAATTGTGAAGTTTCACTTCAGGATTGAGGAGGGAATTTGTAGTGTTAAGGAGTGGGCAGATGGGAAACACTGGTGAAATCACCTAGGATCAGCTCATTGTTGTCTTTGGCTGACCATGGAGAAAGAGGATGCGCTTAGTTGGTGCCCGCTTTGGAGCTCTTCAGATGCAGATGGGTGGTGGGGTCGAAGGCTGTGGTGGTGCCTTTGCTGGAAAGTTCTTTGAAAACTGAGTGTGCTAAAGAGATTTATACAGTGAAATAGCTAGGTTGAAAAATATAAATAGGCAAGTTAAATTCCAGATCAAATATCTGTTCAAAGATCAGCACACTGCCTGGTTTCGAGCAGTGGCTGCATGCTGGCCGTGCACTGCTCTGAGCGGTTGGAGCAAACAGGGCGGCTGCGTGCTGGCAGGCAGTTTGTTCCAGCTCCAGTTTGTCTCCAAGCACAGCGTTATTATTTGTCTAACAGTGTAAATGGTGCTTTATAAACCAAGGAGAACACTGAGGAGGATGCAAGTTCTTCCTGGCATGGGATTCCTGATCCTGAAATAATATTTTGCATCCTTCTGAGTGATGCCCTTTGAGGGACTGACAGGTCCAACGTTGTGTGGGTGCTTCTGTGTTGATCTGGTGCATGTGTTACTGCTACATTAAAATTGTTTTTTTTTTTCTGATGTATAACCCAGAGCTGGAAAATCCGTTTGTTCTGAATAAACTGAAACTGCCTGGCAAGTGACTGCATAGGACTGGGGAGCCCTTGAGCTTTGGCATTGCTGCAGATGCTGCCTCTCTTTAAAGGGGAGCTCTCTGAAGCAATAGGGCTAGGAAGCAGAAGTATTCTTGCGTTGTTGCTGCTGTTATTTTGGTAGAGGACAGGGGTGCAAAGAGAAATGAGAGGCCACATGGAGGCCTTCAGGAGGCAGCACTGCTAGGCGGGAGCAGGGCAGGGATGTGCTTCTGGGTGGTAGGACGGTTGTTTTCCCCACGGATGGGTAGCACTTCTGCAAGCATTGCTTTGTGGGCAYGATAACTGGTATTTTTCACTCTGGTTCATGATTTCAGTGAAACTTTCAAGTCTTACTAATGCATTTCTCTTTTCCTGCAGAGAGAGGGTGATAAAATGCAGAGGGAGTTGGGCAGAGGGTCGATATAGTTGCATTATGTAGCGAATTGTGCTGCCGCTCACCTCTAGAAGCTGATGTCTTTTGAATACTCAGAGGAGCAGCAGGTGTTTCTCATGTCCCAGCTGGTTTTCAGTTGTTTCCTTATGAAACTTATTATTAAAATGGCTGAATGGCTGATTTTTGGTTGGAGATACCCTCTGCAAAGAATTTTCTTCCAATGTTGCAATTCGTTTTTCCAGATGTTGGTAATTAAAGTGCAGTAAACTTGCCTTTCATATGGTCTTGTGGCAGATAACAAGTCTCAGAAGATCTGAGATAACTTTGTTCATTTTGGCACTCCAGCTGTAACGCATGGCCTGATCTTTCCCAAGTACAGCTTGCAGCAAGAAAAAAATCATCCTTTAGGCTTCTCATTTTTATACTGATCTTTTTCTCAACATGTAAACTTGAACCTTTTGCTTCTTTCTGAATATTGAGTAACATATTGTTATATATTAGGCAACGCTCTTCTAAAATAAAATTTCATTGAAAAACAAGGGGGTGAACAACATGATAGGTACCCTGAAATCTGGGGTAATGGGAGCTCTGCGGTGTCACAGTTCTGCTGTGTTCACACAAGGCCCATCCCTATGGTGTTGTTTGAAAATTAGGGTTCATTCCCGGTGGGAGCCCACTGAGAACCGCAGGGTGCGTGAATCATGGGTTTCGTCTCTGCCAGTCACTAGTTTACCAGTGCTGCAAGACATGGTGATGAAGTGCAGCTACTGCAGAGGTTGACAAATATGCTGAAAGTTTTGGAGAGGAGGGTTGTGTGTGGATGCAGGCTTTGGAAAACAACAGTATATTGMTCACAAAGGCTCACTGCAATATTTTTTGTTACCAATGGGGAATAGAAGTCAGATCCTGGCAATGTATCTGTTTGGGAAAAAAATGAATAAATCACATTCTGTGGAAGACCATCTCTTCATCTGTGTCAGGAAAACAAACTCATTTGCCATCAAACCATAGTCTAAATAATCAAGACTTGAGATTGCTTCTAGAATATGCCTAGATAGTGGCTTGGTATAGAGAAGTTTTGATCATTTGTCCCCAGCAGGAGCCTGGTAAGTGAAGGCTTGCGTTACTATTTCACTGCTGCTGAATTGTGTT
The DNA here is from genome assembly GCA_030449065.1 of Oceanodroma leucorhoa. Classification (NCBI taxonomy): domain Eukaryota; kingdom Metazoa; phylum Chordata; class Aves; order Procellariiformes; genus Oceanodroma; species Oceanodroma leucorhoa. The sequence continues at coordinate 435,803 of JASVER010000195.1, read as the reverse complement.
ATTGGAGTGGTTGAAAGGCAGTGGAGTTGAGTCCCTGGCAGTGGTAGATAATGTACAAATATGACAAAAACAGGAGTCCAAAAAGGCAGCTTCCTAGAAGTGTCTAACCTCCTCCTGGGTGTCACATGGTTAAACTTGGAGTATCTTACAAAGGTTTGAAATTCAGCCCTAGGGATGAGGCAGGTAAGCCTCTGTGGACAGCAGTGGTGCTTCACGGTATCTCACCTGGTATGCTTTGCTGTTAAAGGTGTAGGAGGAAATTCCTGGTATGAAGCTTTATTAGAAGGTACACGAGCTCCCAGGATGTTGCCCCTTGATTTTTTTTTTTTCCTTGCTTTTTGGGGTTTGTTTTGTTTTGAGCCTAGGGTCAGATCTGTCCCATGACTGACTGATTCACAGCATTGCTCCACTGGCACTGTTTGAAGAGCATGTTAATGCTGAAGTTTTTACAGCACCTCCTTTAACTGTGACTGTCAACCAAATGTTGCAGGCAAGTCAGGAAATTGAGAAGCTGCCTGGGGAGCAAAATGCTTTCCTGTGTGTTCTCTACCAAATTTTAAAATGCTTTAAAAGCTGTTGTGTGGCATTAGATCTTATTTTGAGTGTTGGGGTATATGTCACAAAATGCTGTGTCACTTTTCTCACTGGACAGGGCTCGTTGCGCCCTGCCTTGTAGGACCGTTGCATTCGGATGACTTCTGAGCATATGACTCAAGAGACTTCTTCCCAAGTCCTGGGTGATGTGAGAGTTGCGGTGAGGTCTCATAGCAGAATTCCCTCCTCTGTGCCTGAGGGCACATCTTGTGAAGCTTTAGAGCTGTCTTCAGCTGATGGGTCAAGTGTGGGCAGATCTGTTGCTGGCTTTTTGGGTACTTTTAGGTGTTGTGCAGCAGACCTGCAGGGTAACTTTTGGGAGTCAGATAGTTGACGTACAAAATAATGTACTTTTTTTAAAGAACAAAATAATGCTGCTGTCTTCAACCCTTGGCAGAGAGTATGTTTAAAGAAATAAAACTGAAAAACAAAACCATGCAGCAGTTTGGGACCAGTTCTTGGGTTTTTTTGTTGTTTTGGTTTTTTTTCTTTAGATTAAACCACTTATGCAACCTTTTAACAGTAGCAGGGAGCACTTCAGGCCACTCATCGCATCCTGCCCATGCATGTCTTTGGTGGCAGTATCTCAGGGTGCGTAATCACTGTGTGTGTGAGGGTCTGGAGGCCAGAGCTTGCCCTCCGTGATGTATAGGAGCGGGGTACCCCGCCAGTCGCCCAGAGCACGGGGGCTATAGGTATACCGGTTAGGCACTGCAGCCACCTGCAGTAGGCAGAGCTGGGTGCTGAAAGACATGTTGCAGGCCTGGGATTGGACTTGGGCCATGGAAAGATGTGCGTTAGCTGGATGAGACAGGGTGTGTGGGAGCAGGTGCTTAGATGTGGTGAAGGAAGCAATTCTTTGTACTTGTCTCCCTCAAGAAGTTTTGTGTTCAGATGATCTTAGGGCCCCAGGATTTGTGAAATCCATTTTTCATGGTGAAAAGGAAAGCATTGATGTTTGGAAATGCCCTTTAGCAACTGAAAACCTTCAGGTCACTGATGACGTTTGCAGGATCATATGATTGGAAAACGCAGTGTCTGCATACCCAAGTTAGCTAAAATGGATTTGGAAAGCAGGCTGGGTGGTCTTGCTCCTGGGGGTTAGGTGTCAGCTTGTGTGAGCGGCAGTCGGAGCTTTGGTGATCTGCACACAGTGAGTGGGTTACTAGCTAAATTTAAAAAAAAAAAAAAAAAAAGGTACTTATGTACAGATGGGTGGGTAATGTTGGCTACACAACTTGGTTATCTCCTGGCGGTACTGTAGTGAAGTGCCACGTCTTGGTTACGGTAATCAGGGAAATGGGTTGCTCAGTGAGAGGAACAGACTTCACCTCCTGGCAAGGCTGCCAGTGGGTGGTTTGGTTTTTTTTTTCTTGGTGGAGATGTTCCATGGAAGTTAATCTGTACAGAAGCTGGTGCATATGAGCTGCACTTGAAGAAGGTGGATCTGGTTCTAGTTCCAGTTTGCTCTGGATCCTATCAAAGCCTCAGAATTGCTCCAAGGGTTTACACTGGTTGAGATATTCACCATGCAGACAGGCCACGAGCAGCCCAGAGGAGCCATAACCTGCACCTAACAATACCCCTTTACTGTGATTATTTGGCCTTAGTCTTTCCTGTTGTTGTCTTTCTCATCTTGACTGTGGCTTTGATCAAGGTATTCTATGGTTTTCCTGTCTGGGAGAAATAACTGCCTTACCGGGCTGCAAAGTCTAAATATGCAGAACAGAGCTGGGGGACCCTTTAGCTCCTTGTCTTCTACTTGTTCCTGCTGGGCATGTCTTCTGGAGGGAGAGCAGTGGTCCAGCCTGATCTCTGCCGTCTTGAGCTGTTCAGTCACTTGAGGGAGTTCTGGAACCCCTGTTGCCCTTTGGATGATATAAACTGGATCACGTATCTTGTTGCAATGCCTGAAGACTGACACGGGGGATATTTTGCTGACGTGTTTTGCATAAGCTGCGTAGCAGGCAGGATCCTGCACCAGCACTGTGGTGTCTGCCTTGGAGCAGTGAAGAAGCGCTAGCTGCTCTTCGAGGAGCCGGCTCATCTCGCTGCATGTGTTTGAGTTTTGGAGTCCTAGTGCATAACTCGCTCTTCTGAGCCAACTTCCCACAAACACGGTTTGTTTTTCTTCAATTTGAGTAATCTCTACAAACTCAGCCCTTTATATCCTGGATCTGCTCAGAAGCTGAGGATACAAAATGTTGCTGAGAAGAGACTTCTGATTTATTTGCTCATGTCTAACTGCGGCAGCAGAGGGGATATTGATAATAAACCTAATGACTCAGAGACCTTTTTCTTTTTTAAAAAAAAAAAAAGAGAACAAGAAATGTATCCCCAAGGAATGGGCTCAGAGATCACAGCTGCCCAGAAAAAGCAGTGTGTGGTTCAAACCAGCTGTTTGGGTTTTGATTCCAACTCCAAGTTTTTGGTGTTTTTGCTGTAACATTGGGTTTGGGTTCGATGAGCTGTTGACACTTGTGAGAGAAGGCTGCATGTTGATGAGCTGAGGCTTTAGGGAGCCAGGAAAGGGACTGGTTTGGCTGTACACTGTGGTTCATGTTCAGCTGGGTATGAAATTGGAACTGGAGTGCACTGCAGATGTTATCTTTGGATTTCAGTTACTTCCTCACTAACTGTATCCATGAAAATCTTGCTGCTTTTCCTTTGTATTTGCTGAATGGCATGAGTCAGATATTAAAGCAGTGACTTCAGGTTCCACCCTGGGATGGACCCCAACAAGGAAACGCCAAATAACTTGTAATAGAAAACCATGCGTTTCCTGATGGACGACAGGGTGGCGATTCCCTGTCAGCCCTGAATAGGGCTGCCAGGGCAAGGACACGGTGCTGCCTGTATCTGTCAGAGGTGGAGCAGAAAGAGCCTCAGTATAAATACTCCCAGGACACAGGGAGTGAGGGCAGTTTTATTCCAATACGCAAAATGGACCTTTTTCCTCTGGACTTAAAAATAAACAACATTTTGGCTGAACAAATGGAACCGACCTTTTTATTAAAAGCATATATCTTCTCATGCCTGGTTCAGTAAGAGGCTTTTAAAATTGAAAGAACTCCTTAACTTGCAAAACAGCTGACTTAAGTCATTCCAACAGCATTTATCATCTTACTTTTTGCTCCTTAAAGTTGGAGAGCTTATAGCATTTTTTTTTTTTTAAAAAGGAGAGTAATAAGAAAAGTGTACTCTTTGCACAGGTGGAGAGAGAGGCTGAGTCAAGGCAATGCTGAGTCTGTTAAATTCATTTTTAAGTTGATGGAAAGATTCCCATTTGTTTTGATGGGGATTGACCTGCCCACAAGCTCAAGCTTATTCCTGTTCAGATGTGGAGGAAGGATTACAGATAGTTATCAACAGCAGCTTTAATAAAGAGATTAGAAACTTTTCTACTAGAAATTAGAAAATATTTGGTAACTTGAGGGGATGCTACCAAAGTTGGCGCCTGGTGATGAGACACCAGTGAAGTGTTCTCTCCCTCTTGAACACATTCACCATGAAGGGAGCCGTCCTGACAGATGAAGTCCTTGGTTGTGTAAGAGTTGCTTAATTTCCAAGACACTAAAGAACGCTCGTGCTTACCCAAATCAGTGTTTTCAGGGCTTCGATGATCATGTTCTTGTACTGGCTTTTTGTTTTCTTCCTCTGTAGTCTGGCCAAGTGTCCAACCAGGAACAAGCCCTTATTTTCTTTAGCTATTTTAGTTTGATTTAGGCTTAGCTGAACCTGACAAAACTGCAGTTTCATGGGAATGTTTGACTCCTGTTGTGCACAGAGATCTCGAAACAAAAAAGCATTTCCTTGGATGGGATGGCGAAGGTTTGTTTGCCTGCTTCTACCTCCAGGAGGCAGAGATTGAAGATTCCACCCTCTAAATTAAGCAAACCAATTCTTTTCATATTTCTTCTTTGGCAAGTGTTGGGGTTGGGGTTATTTTTGTTTGGCTTTTTTTTTTTTTTCTTTCCCCCAGACCTTCTATCCTTTTCATTGCTTTCATTTGAGCTTCTTTTATGGGTTTGTTTCTCTCTTGAAATCCGGCCACCAGGATGAGACACCATTCCAGCTATGATCCCAGCAGTACTGGTGCACAGGGATTATTGTGCGTGCCTTACATAAGGCAGTCCTGTTTACAGACCCAAGGATTTTGGTCTTTACCAGCAGGACGATGTTCTTGGCTTGTCTTCAGCTTGTGACTAATTGTAACCCCAGCTCTTTATTTCTGCACAGCTGCCTCTTAGGGACCAGGCTAAAGAAGATTGGAGAAAATGGAATTTTTCTGACTCTGCAAAGCATGCCTGTCTTTGGGATTGAGATAACCCCTGCCAGGGAGGAACACGGCTGTTGCTGGCAGCTTGGGCGAGCTGCTGCCTTCCCTGAAAGGCAGAGAGCTCTCCCGTCTGCACGTGGCTTGTCTGAGCCAGCTCCTGGTTTGTCACGTTGGGCTTTTCCTCTGCATCTTCTCCCCTATTCTTGCATTTACTGCTTGTTCCTTGTGCTGTCTTTGCTGGGTAAATTGCAGAGGTGCTGAAAATGTGATGGTGTGCTTTGCTGTTTGCATGTGGCTGTTATAAAAATCATGATTGGTCTGAACCATTGAAAGGGAAAGGAGGAAAACTGGCCTGCTGCCCTTTCCGTGGAGCTCTGGGAGGATTTTCAAGTGCTCTTGGGTGGTTAATACCCACACATTCACTGTTGGGACGTACCACATGGGATGTGGAAATGGAAGCATGTGCATTTCTGTAAGGAAATAAAAAAATGGAAAATCAAAGATGGGGCGGCAGGGAGCCTTTTAAGTTTGGTGGACAGGTTTTAAAGGGCTCAGAAAGCACATGAACGCAGCTGAGAAAAGGGCCCCCCTGAACTGAGCCAAATGAAGTGGTTTAAGTACCGTGTTCAGGTGAAACTTTGCAATTTTCACAGAGGGTATGGACATAAGTTTTCAGGACAGTTCTAGCCAGAATGACACAGGCCGGTGGGGCTTCTGGTTGCCTTCCCCATCTCTGTGTCAGCATGTTCGGTTCGAAAGGCTTCATCAGGTTAAAGGGTGTGTACCAGGAATTCTCTCTGGGAAAGGCAAATTTGCAATTCTGACACTAAATTATGTAAGTAGGACACTTGGAGCCTTAATTTTATGTTAAGGCAGCCTCACAAAGCCTATTAAAGGGGATAGAAGACTAGCAAAACCCGTGGTTGTTGGGGCCCCGGGGTGCTGCCAGCCCCTGTGGGGCTGGAGGAGGGTGGCGAGGGGGGGCCCGCACCCTGGCCAAGTGGTCCGGGGTACCTGGCTCTCACCATGGTGCCGTTCCCGCAGGTCTCCGTGCCGCCGGTGCCGGTCCCCGGGGCAGAGGGGCCCGGAGCTGCCATGACGACGGGTGACTGCTGCCATCTCCCCGGCTCCCTGTGTGACTGCCCGGGAAGCGCCGCCCTCTCCAAGTCGGTGGAGGACACCGACATCGGTCGCCCGCAGTACGTCACGCAGGTCACTGCCAAGGATGGACGGCTCCTCTCGACAGTGATCAAGGCGCTGGGCGCGCAGAGGTAAGGCTGCTTTGGGGAAGGGGCTTGGGACGGCGACATCTGGGCTTTTTTTCCCCCTTTTTTTTTTGTGGCTCTAGGGCTAGAGGAAGACAACAAAGTCTTGTTTGTGAAGGAGTTCGCCAGGGCGCTAATATTGAGTGTGAATCCTCATTAGCCAGATGCTTCCCAGGCCTGTGCTCTCTTTGCGGGAGCTCACGCCAGTCGCATGTGCTGGTGGATTGGGACTCGCGTGTTCATCAAAACCCCCCAGACCTGTGGCTGCTCCAGTGTGAGGCAGCACAGGCGACCTCTTGCYGTGTGCCTCTGCCAAGTCCTCTCTGAGCAGCGGTGAAGGTGAGATGCCATGCTAGCAAGGGCAGCGTGCTGTTCGTGGAGATGATTTAAGGGCTGAAAATGGAGCACAGCTCCTGTTCCTAGATGGTCATGCAGTAAAGGCATAGTGTCGATTTGCAGCCCCAGGGAGAGGAGCGTGTTTGTGTTGCAGGAACTGCAGTGTCCAGCTATTGCTAGAGGGGATGCATGGCAGCTTCACTTGCTCAGACTGTTCCTGATGTGACTTCTCATCATGTATTTTGAGCAGCTTCCAGAGCAGAGGACACTCGGCAGCGTTGTTCAGTCCAGCTAGTGAGACCGATCACATTTTGTGTTCAAATACTGTCTGAACAGCTGTTATTTTTTTTCAATGAATTTGACCAAACGTTGATGAGGTGTGAAAGTGGTGACTGCAAACGTGGAGGAGGAAAGCAGGAAAGCTAGATGAGAACTGAGGCAAATGTAATTGCTATATCTAGCAAACCTGGATCAGGTCAATAAAAACACAAGGGGAACTGAGCTTGCTCTCTGACAACAGACAGGCTGGGCAAGAAGTTTTGCAACCCCTTAAAACTTGTAGAGGTGTAAAAATCGGGTGGGGAAACTGCTGGGATTACAGGTTAAAAAAAACCCAACAGGATTCCTCATGTGAGTGTCTTCATGGGATAACAGTTTGTTCATTTTGGTGGTGATGGGTTTCAGTCTCTTCCTTGTCACCAGCACTTAGCAAAGTGAAGCCAGGAGCAGTGTGACTGTACTGGAAGGCTGAATTAGTGATACAGTCTCTACAGCCTGCTGGAAAACTGTGTTTGAGGGTGTATCATGTGGGAGTGTGACCAGGCTCCCTCCCCCTCCGGATAGGAAGGAAGGAAAATGGAGTCTGATAAGAATTTTTTTTTCTCCCACTGTCAGCAGATTTTTTCCTTCTGGATTGTTTATTGGTAGCCAAGGTTATATTAATGCGCTGGAAATATGAAACTTCTCAAACAGGAAGAGAATAGATGAAATATCTTACAGATGCTTTTCTTAGGAAATAACAGATGCATGAGAGCACTGGAGGCTTGGGGTTTTTTTGGTCTGTCCCTGTCACTAAGGCTGTGTGAGCAGACTGTAATTTTGCCGTTCTGATACAGCACTGAGCTTTATGGCAATAAAGGTTACAGAATCATCAAATAATTCAAATTGGAAGGGAATTCTGCAGGACATCTGGTCCAGCCTCCTTTGAAGGCCAACTTCAAAGTTGGATCAGACTGCTCAGAGCCTTGTCCAATGCAGTGTTCAGTATCTCTGAGGATGGAGTTTCTACCACCTCTCCAGACTCCTGTTGCAGGGATTGTCCCAGCTGAAGAAGTCCCCTAAATAAAAGGCACATGAAAATGGGGAGAGAACAAGGGTCAGTGGTTCACCAGTGATGTTTAGCAGAGAGAAGGGCATAGTGCAGTGGGTGTACATTGCTTCACAGCCCTAAATATGTTTTAAAAGTCCAATTGGGGTGAGACCTGCTAAACATGAGTTGAAAGTGGTAGAGATCTGCAATGGTGCACCAGGAGAGGAGTCTTGCTTCTCCTTTAGTGAGCTGATGTGCACTTCCTTGCTGGCTCTTCTCTTCCTTTCATGTCCCACCACAGTTTTTCCCCAGTACGCTCCTTTTCCTTGCACTGTGTTTCCATGTCTTGCTCTTGATTTCTGTTTTGTCTGGTTGTGCAAACTAATGGAAGTAGTGCTACTGCTTTTGAAGATTGCAAATTGCTTGTTCTGACTGTTGTGTTGCAATCCCACATACTTCTGCAGTCAGGTGGGGTTTTTTTAGAGTCAGAATAGCAGTGGAGTATGAACTGTGAGATGGGATCAGTGTGGCTTTTGTACTCTCAGCAATATGTGGAAAAAGGTGATAGCTGATATGGCTCGCCTGGATTTCAAGAGGGCATGCAATAGGGTCTTTGAAATAAAGATGTTCCTTTCTCACCCTCCCTACCACCCCCAAATCTGTGCAACTATGGATGTAAGAGAATGGTTGTTGTGTGAAAGAAATGGCTGGTTGGAAGGTGAGAAAGAAGTGAGACACTAGTGAGTGGCTCGTTTTCATGGTTCAGGGAGGGTAACCCTGCACCGGGCCTCTGCTGCATTTATTCCTAAATGATCTCGATGAACAGTGAACACTGAAGAGATGTACTGAATTGCTGAGAATAGCGAACTTCAGTGTCTAGAGCCATTTGAGGTTTCCCAGGGAGCCCAAGACATCCTCATTACGGGGCTGGCAGATGTGACACAGGGCTTCTAGGAAACCTGTGCCTTCGGATGCCAGCTGGGATGCCCTTGGACCTAAAATGGCACTAGGCGCCTGAGTTTAGGGAACTGAACGTTATTGGAAATGACTGCAGGCTAAAATTATGGTTGCAGTTCAGTGTGCAGTGATGCAGATGAAGAACAATAGTCTGGGATTTACAAATGTCTTCACAGGTTTGGAGGAAGGAGATCTTGGGCATGTGGCAGTTATGTGCAGCAGTGACCAAAAGGCAAATAAGATGCTAAGATTTAGGAAAGCAATGAAGAACAGAACACAGTCACTGCAAAAATCTCTGGTGTGCCCGCATCTTGAAAACTGTAGCTCTGGTCCCTGCAGCTCTAAAAGGATGTTTTAGAAATGCAAGAGGTAGAGGGAAGGGTAGTGAAGGTGATCAGAAAGGTGGATGTGTTTCTGTCTAAGGCATGACTGAATAGGCTAGGACTCTTCTGCTCACAAAAGAGGTGACTGAGCAGGCTATGATGGAAGTCTGTAAAATTTGGGGTGTGTGGAAGACATTGTCTTTTACAGGACAAGAATTAGGGGATAGTACGCAAAACAAGCAAATAAGAGGTTTCAAGTGAAAAGGACTCGGTTCTTTGTGCAGCTAGAGAAAGTCCTTATTACACGAGGGTACTGGATGCTCTGAGTTTACGTAGGCACAAAAAAAATTACTTTAGTTCTGTGATGGAAATTTGTCGCATGTCATCTGATACACCTGAGCTAACAGTTGCTGGATGCTGGAGCAGTAGCACTAATAGTCCACAGTCAGTGGCGCCAGTTAGAGGCGTGAGGGAACATCTTGGGAAGAAATGGGTGGTTCAAGTGCGATCAGTAGCGCAGGCCTCCTGTGGGGAAGGTTGCGTCTCCGAAAGCATTTGATACTTCCCTTGATAAGCATCTCTGGTTCTGTGTGGTCCCAAGAGAGCAGATCTTGAGCATGATCAGAGATTTGATTCTGTAGTTGAAACTTCTGGCCAAGGAGGGGGTGGGAAGTGGTTGTTGAAGCACCAAGGCATTTCTGCAGCCAGTTAAAGGCCCAAATGCTGCAGAACGGTTCTCTGCGTGGCAGTGTGCAGATAGGATGCTGAGTGAGTTACTGCACTGTGATGGGCAGAGGGTTTGTATGCCAAGAACTTAGTCTGGATGACTGCTTGCCATGAAATATGTTGTGTCCTTGGAAAGCTGAGCTTCCAGGGTTAATGTAGTTGTGTCTTTAGAGATCGCTGTTCCTTACGCAGTTACTGCTAAACCCAGGATGCAGAGCAGAGATGGGGTGAGAGTGGGTAGGCGATCTGATAAATGCGGCTATGATTGCAAACCTCTTGAGTGGCTCCAGGTGGCTGGGGGCACGCTGTGACTAGTGTGGATCATCTGGCTTTGCTTTGGGCTTCTGGATTTGCATGAGTGCTTCAGGGTTAGTTTCAGGTCCAGTGTCAGCCTCTGTGCCTGCTGTGAGCAGAGCTGGAGACTGTGGGACATGTGCGCTGTGGTCCCTTCTGTGGCCAGCTGAGCTGGCCAGGCTGGCGTGCCAGCTTCTCTTGGGTGTTGTGGTGCTCATCAACACAGCTTCCAGATTTTACTGACCTAAAACGTCCCGGGCACCTCTGTGCTTCCCCGAGACTGGTTTCTTGCTGCAACAGAAAGAAGAGTTGCAGTGTGCCTGGCATGCTCTGCCACACGCTGCCTGCTGTATGTTTACCCTTCTGGGGCTTGGTGGGATCGGACCCCGTTCTCTGATGTGGCTGTATCGTTCTGCCTGCTCTGACTGTGATTTCATTCTGTTTGTCTGCCTCTTTAGTGATGGTCCCATCTGTCGAATCTGTCATGAAGGTGGAAATGGGGAGGGACTGCTTTCCCCGTGTGACTGCACAGGAACACTGGGCACCGTGCACAAGAGCTGCCTGGAAAAATGGTTATCCTCCTCCAACACAAGTTACTGTGAGCTCTGCCACACAGAATTTGTTGTAGAGAGAAGACCGAGACCTTTGACAGAGGTACCACTTTCTTCCTGCTTCACTTTTATTTCCTTACCATTTGAGATAAAAGGACTGATTTGCCTTACTGTCCTTGTGGTTCTTGCTGTCTCGTCCTCCTCGCAGTACCTTAGCACTCACAAAGAACAATTTGTTTAGAGAGATCAAGTCTCTTATCAGACCAAGTGATGTAGTTGCAAAAATGCAGTAGCTATGTTTGGGGCAACTCTTACCTGTGAACCCCCCACATGCTACCTACCAGTGGCAGGCCATAGGACTATGGAAAACATTGCATTTGTAGATACACTTCAATGCCTGAGCATCGAAATGCAGAGGTCACCACATGACCGACTGAAATATGAAGCGCTCAGAAATATTTTTTTTCCTGTTAGTTTTATCTTACCTCACAGTGTTGCATTAGTGCAGCTCTCTTGCATGTGACTTCCTTGTCATGTTCTGCTCTGAAAAGTGAGATGTGGCAATTGCTGATACTGTTCGTAAAAGACCCGTCCTCCCTTGACTAATATCGATGTGTGCTTCAAAGCCTTCCTGCTGAGCTGTGGTGCCCTGCCGCTGCCCTGTGTTCCCCCCAGTTGAAGGAGAAAGCAGGACATGGCTCAGCCAGTCCTTATGTTCCTCTTTGCCTTGACCGTAGGAGGACCAGGTTCCTGATGGGTCCATCAGCCTCCCAGAGCTGGAAGGTACAATCCAGGCTCTGGTTGGTGGGTTGGTTTGGGTTTGTTTTGGGTTTTTTTTTTATCATAAGGCTCTCTTCATTCCCCTGTTTAGGCGATCTGCTGTGCTGATATTTCAGACTTCCTTTGGCCCCTGAAGTTTATAGCATCTGCCTGTAATGAAGCCCTTTACATGTGGGGGAACAAGGGCAACCTGGACTAAGCCATCTTCTGACCTCAGAATTCAAGTGTACATCCCCAAAGAGGAATAAGTAAATCACTGAGTTACAGTACAAAAGGCTGTAATGGTTTGTTTTAGAAGATGGTTTAATCTGTCTAAGTATGTTTGAGTTGTGTTGGCAGGTGAGCAGGCGATGTTTCTGACAGTGCTGCAGGACCACGTAGGAGGGTGTTGCTGGCACACCTGAGGTCCAACCTGGAAGATCAAAGCAAGGTCCTGCAGCCCTCACTATCCACACCCCATTCAGATCCCATTCATTGCCTGTGAAACTGCAGGCAGGCTCTTCCCGGCGTCAGCTTGCTGCTAGGTTGGGCTTGGGTGTTCATTCAACACAATGTGCAACTGCAGAGAAGCATCAGTCTGCAGGTGGGGGTTTACACTTAACAATTTTGGGAGCCCCCCCAGTCCTGCAGCCATCAGCTATGAGAGAAGTGGGAAAGCGTCATCCAGAGCTGCCACTGCAAATACTCCACTTCTTTGCGTGCACCCTGTCCCTGCAGGGTTTTTCATCACGTGCCTCCCTGGCTGTGTTTGGACTTTGGCACATAGCTCTGTTTTTTGTTTCAAAAGTTACTTTTCCTGTTGATAGCGTTTCAAACCAATGCAAAGCAGTGCTGCTGCTGCTGCTGCACTGTCGTCAGTGAGCCTGCAGAAGGAGGTCTGTGGGCTGATTCTTAACAACAGGCTAGTGTTACCTGCCAGCTGTCAGAGATTTGTTGGTGCCTGCCACCAGAAGTGTATGTGTGGGAAGGTGGGGGTTAATTCTGGTTTGTAACTGTGACTACTGTTGTCCACTCTCTCCTTCCTCTTGCTCCATCAGTTAGGCTAAAACAGAGTTTCAATTGGAATTCTAAGTTGCTTTTCCCATCTCTGTTTCTATTCCCATCAATTCTAGAGGTTATTTCCTTTCCCTTCCCACCTCCCTCTGGAAATGATACCTGCCCCCTCCTCCTTCCTGCAGTCCCCAGCTCTCCTTACCACACTTCCAACGCCTCTGGGTGCCCAGCGAGCCTTGGAGGGGAAAAGAGCCCCCCAACTGGGGAAGCATTCAAGCTTCAGTTTGCAAAATTGATACTCAGTTTTAATGATTGTTTAATTTACAACTGACTGTCATTGACTTGATGGTCCCAGACAGGAGAAGGCTTTAGACTACAGTGCTAAACCAAACCACGTATTTAGCAAAGCAATTTGTAAAAGAGCATTACATCAGTGGTTAGTGCTGCCTGAGTCTTAAGGCTTTTCTCCCAGCTGCTAAAACATATAAAGTGGCTCTTTGACCAAAAACTCTCGAATGGTTGTTTCAGAGGTTGAAAACCACTGCTTTAAAACATTTGGGAAGGGCCGTATCTTGGCTTTGAGGACACACTGCAGGCAAGCCCAGTAACAGTGAGCTTGCTAGGACTTATGTGGGCCAAAATTTTGAGTGCAGGTTTCAGATGTTTTAGCTTAAGAGCTAGTAAAGTATTCATGCCCAGAAACAACATGTGGAATTGTGTTTAGCCGTAGTTCACAGATGCTGTAGCACCTCATAACAAGTACAGGCTTAGAAAACTGCATACTTAAGCAGAAGCTCAAAGACCAGTGTATACTAGAGGAGTTTCTCCTCTGACATCTGTGCCTCCAGCAGGCAAGAGGCGCTTGCTGGGACAGTGCAACAGGAAAGTCATGGGTCCTCTGTGTGCCTTCTTGTCTGTACTCCAAGGTAGATGAGTGAGCAGCCCGGGACAATAAAGTTTTAATTCCTGTTGAAATCTGTGAAGAGCCCCTCTGAACTGAAGCCAATGAGGGTATGGTGACCAACAAGCAGTCTGTGAGCATTGAGAGGTGATGGGTGGGCAGCATTTAATGAGCCTCAAACGCAAGAGAAATGGCACTGTGTTTTCAGAGAGGAATAGACCCCTCAAGCCGTTACTGATAGCTGTCAAAGGCTTTGGGATGTGAATTATTTGTTACTTCTCGTGTTTGGGGACTGTCTGTGAGCACAGCAAAGCGGATGATCTGCCCTGTTCTGGTGTCTCCTGTGTCTGCGAGGGGAACAGCTTGCCTAAAGTGCCATTAGTGCCTTGTGAGTTTGGAGGCTGGTAAGCACTTGATGAGAAGTCGCCAGTTAGCCAGTGAGAGTGATCCCTGCTGTAGAGCAGAGTCTAACGTGCAGCTCGCCATCATCATACAGCCCTAGAGCAACTCCCTTGCCTGCAGTTCATTGGCAGCAAGCTTTTTCCCTGGCTTGAGGAGCAGCCTGTACCCTGGTTTAATAAATCCCATAGCAGCAGCCTGCTCTTGCTCTTTCCCAGGAGCCAGCCGCGCTTCCCCACCATGTGATGGAGTGCTGCAAGTCCAGTACAAGCTGCACTGCGCAGCACGTGTGCTGTGGCTGAGGCATGCGGGTGTGCCGGGTCTCCGTACAACGCGGTTCAGCTGATCGGTGTGTGCACTGTGCACCTGGCACGTGACGAGTGGAGGGCTCCTGCTAGAGCGAAATGGCTCACCTGGCTGGAAGGACCGCCTGGTTTTGTTGTACTACTTCGACCACGCTGTAAAACACTCTGATCCCTGCCTGGAGTCTGGGGAAAATGTCCTGGAGTTCAGTTTCTCGTTTTCCTTGGGAGTTGTTACTGAGCTTCTGCACCACTGAAATCTGTGCTCGTCAGAAGTAGTGACAATGAGTGTGTTTCGCCATGTGATGTTTTCTCAGGCTTTTTGTTCACTTAGAGGCCAGCTTACAGAACTTGGCCACTTTCAGAAGTGCGCCTGCTGTTAGCAGAGGCTCTGCCCTTAGTGCAGAGCCCTTCTGAAAGAGCTGATAACTGCTTCACCAGCTTGCTGGCGCTTTCCATTAATATCCTCTGTCTGCAGTCTGGTGTAATCTCATTCCCACACCAGATTGGGCTGAAAGACTTCACCAAATGTTTTTGGGAAGTGTCATTCCCAAGTTGCTCATCTGTTTCTGAGAAGAGGGCTAGGGAAAGAGGCTGCTTAGTCATTTAAAAATTACACAGTTCCCTCAGCCTTCTTATCTGAGAAATTCTCTGCTCCTTTGTTGCAGGGAGGGGTGGGTAGCGTTTTGAAACTTTCGGGGAAGTGATGCTCCTGTGTGAGTGTGCTGTTTAGTAGCTCTGATAAAAATTCGCTGTTCACCAAGTAAAACTGGAAAATCAAAAGTGAGCAAAGGAGGATAAATGGGATGGAGACTAGGACTGGGAACGATGCGGGAGCATGCTTTATGGCAGTGGTGTTGATAAAATGGTCGGTCCCAGGTGTGAAAGGGTATCAAGGCATCCTAGCACTCTCCTGCTGTCATGTGGCCACCATGAAACCCACAAGAGAATTAGGTGACACGCTACCTGCTGATGTTGGTCCTCACAGGAGAAAGCAGCTAGCTCTTGCTGTTTGCTCTGCTGTGTCCTACCTTTCCAGCCTGGTGAGACTTAGAGCTGCTTGTAGTGGCTGTGGTGGTCACTGGTCAGCACAGCTGATCTCCATGGGAATGGGCCATCAGCCCCATGAAAAACTAGCTCTGTCTGTGTGTGTTTGAAGAGCCTTCAGGAGGAGAGAGGCTGAGAGCTGACTGTGGACTGGAGGAGGTGTTTTGGTGAGCATTGTGGGGAAGCTACATGGTCGAGTTGAAATGCTTCTGCGGAAGCTGCAGAAAGTTCTTGAAAGTCAGGAAATGCCACGACCAAAATTGCCTTAGTTTTAACTTCAGTCCTCTTGTATATCTGCATTACAGTGTGGTCTCTATGTGGTCACAGACTGTATTTTCCAGGATCAGGGCAGGGTGAAAGATGCCCACTAGCTAACTTTGTTTATCCCACTGTGTTGTGTGGCTGTGTGTGCTCTTGTATCCCTGCTCCCAAGACAAAATTATTCATTTCCCCATAGGCTTCTCTGGAGTACTTACTGCTGAGATATCTGAGCACTTCACAAACAGTAATTTAATTTTGCAGCCTCCTTTAGGGAGGGAAGACAGCAACCTTGTTCAGCGTGGATTAAAGAGAATTTTTTAATAGAATTGGATTTTTATTTTAAGCAGCCGTTTGTTTATGTTGTGGTCTGTTCAATGTAAAAATAGTAACAGTGTTCGCTGCCCGTGTGCCTGATCTCTGAACTGGGAGTGGGGGACTCGTCTGAGCCTGGAGCCAACTCTGGCAGCCACAGGCTGGCCCACAGGTGTGGGGAGGGTATCTCCTGCAGCTCAGCCTAGTTCAGTTATTTTTTAACTAAGAAGCTGGTTGAAAGCTGAAAAAAACATGAAAGGCTTTTGTTAACTGCTAGGCTGTGAGATTGATGGGCTCAGTGCTTTTTTGGGGGCGTGTTTTGAACCACTGCAGGTGAAGATGGAGAGTTGAACTGCAGTCCCAGGTGCACGGGGAGGGTCTGTAGCCAGAGGTGCGGGATGCTGCCACACCGGTGCCTGTGCTGTGAAAGGACAGACTGGCTTCTGCTTGGCTCCCTGAAATGGTCTCTAGCACAAGAGGGTTATCGGCTGGGGCTCTCGAGTGAGGAGCATGTCCCCAGCAGAGAACGAGATGGCCAAGCCTTGGAGAGGGATGGTTTTCCAGTACTTGACTTTCCTACATCAATGTTTAGTTTAATGTGCATCCATATGTTTACAGGGAAGTGATCTGAATCCATAAGACTGTAGCCAGCATGGCTCGCATAGTCAAAAAGTGCAAAATATGTTTCTGTGTTACCTGGCAGACTTCAGCAGTAGATAGTTAGATGAAATGTTCAAATCATAAGTTGCAGTGCATACAGCTTTCCTGGAACACGTAGTTTCTTCTTTGTTCCAATAATGTTAAGCACAGAAAATGCACAGTTACTGCCTAGGATTCATCTCCAGGAGACATCTGTATCTTTGCTGTCGAGAGCATCGTAGAAGAAGGAGCGCAGGCCTTTGGAAATGAAGCATTGCTTCATTGTCTGCAGACAGCTCTTTCTCCCAGGCCACGGACCGTCACACAGTTCTCTAGGCAGGGCTGGGTTTATTTGCCCTAACTTTTTACACCTTAAATTTGCCTCAGCCAAACCTTGTTCTTTAGAGTCCTGTAGTCTATGGAGAGAAGGAAATGCCTCTTGTGATCAATTAATTCCTGCCTCCTTAGAAACCTAAGTTAGGATGGGTCAACTTGTCTGGAGGTGCCTGCCTTTTTCTGGCTCTAGGAGAACCAAGGTAAGTGCTGTTACAGGCAGCTCGTTGTACGAGTCTAAATATCCCCCCCTTGGTGTTCTCCCTTCCACGTAAACGCCTTTCTTTGGTCTGCGGCTAAATGCATCACAAAGTTATTTTCTCTTGCAAAGTGCTCTTCCCACTGAAGACACTGTGTCCTCTAGGATTTCAAGCAGAACTGCATGGATTGAGACATTTGGTACTGTATTGGATGCGTCATGTATTTCTAGAAAGCATTATCACGGGTGATGCTGTGGCTTTGTTTCTACAGCCACAAGCAAGCGTGGCCCTTCTGCACAGCTCCTGGTCTTCTCCCTGGCTGCAGCCCGCTGCCCACAAAGTGAGGTGGGAGCATGGGTCGGTTTGTGTTTTCTGTACCTGAGAACGCTCCTGCACATTTGCCCTCTTTGCTTTCTCAGGTAACCAGCAAAAGTATTTCCTTTCCATGGCCACCTCGTTTTGTGGATTTTGCTGTGGCACTGACCCTCTCATTTCTCTTTTCAATTCATTAACTGCTTGTAAAGTGTTTTAACGTTAACCTATTGTTAATTTTGCCCCCTCTGAGTGTTTCTAAATGGGCAACACCACCTCCGCCCCCCAGAGACTCCCATTTCAGGCCATCTGCCCCTGCTGCGAGTCAGCTTTGGTTTCCCATCTCCTTTGGCCTGCCCTGCCCGTTGGGCAGGTGCTGCCTGCTCGGCCCGGTGCAATCCTGGTGTTGGGTAATCGGCGCTGCGGGTCCGTGCCGAGCAGCCGAGGTCTCTGCGCGGAAATGTCCTGGGCTGGCAGGTTGGGCAGGCGTGAGAGCAGCAGCTGTTTAGTCCCAGCAAAATGTCAGTCCGTGTTAAAGAGGAAGGATGTATTTTTGACCACACATCATGTAAATCCTAGGGAGAGGAACCTCCCTAGGTTATGGAACTCAGCTCTGAGAGTGGGCATGAACTTCTGGCGCCGAGGCCAAGGCTCTGGCTTTGCTAAAATTACCAGGATGTCGAAAGCCAACATACCCTGGTGGTAAAAGCTAATGAGTGTTATGCATGACTTGTTCATAATGCTTCTCTAAGCATTTAATACCTTTGCTAAAGCAAAACTAATTTGAGACAGCTCACTAATTCCAAAAAAGAATTCTTTGGTGAATCAGTCACCACTGGAGCAGTTTAGCCACACCCTTTGTTCCCATATTTCAGTTCTTGCAAGAAGGTCTCATGATGGAGCCCCAGGAAAATTCTGCTTCCATGTCTTCAGTGCCAGTGCTTTCCTGCAGTATATGTGTTAACATGGTTTATTTTAAAATGGCAGCTTTAGTAATATCTGTGCGTCCCTATGCCTCTGCAAAACAGCTCCTTCCACGGGTAGTATGCAGTACAGGAGACTGCCAGTTTTTTGCTCCTACTGTTTTTCTTTGTGTTTTATTATGCAATTTTGATTAAAAGATGGTTATTTTTCACTGACTGCTAATACTTTTGGTTTACTTAAGCTGGATATTTTATATAGGTCAGTTTTTTGGTTTGTTGTGTGGTGTTTTGGTTTTTTTTTCTTTTTGTCTCATAAGGAAAGTACGACTTCCAAACACAGCTGTCACCTGCAACAAAGCGTGTTTGAAATTCTCAGAGATGTTTGCTTGGCTGTTTGGGTCACGCTGGAGTAGGGGACACCTCCCGTGGGTCTGCCACGTGCAGTCTTTCTGCTCCGTCTCACTAGTCTCTCGTACCTCTGTAGCTGTGGGAGATGCTGCTGGGATGTCTCTGGTACAAGCAAAATGAGGTTTGCAGGGAGCAACAGTGATACTGTTATTATTCCTGCTTATGTTATTGGAAAAGAAATTTTGCCTCTGAGCGCAGCGCCCAGTGCAGCAATTGCTAACCCTCCTCTAGTTCAGAGAACTGAGATGTGGCGTAAACTCTCCCCCACCCTTCCGCCAGCCTTATCTTCCTCACAGAGAGACTTTTTTCTTTGCTTTCCTTGAACTTTTCTGCTGAACTCACTGCACTGTTGTCTGTCTCATCTGTGCTTCTCTACCCCCTTCCCCAGCTTGTCTCCCTCCTTTCTCGGTGCAAGCCTATGTTAGACTCCTATATCTAGTGAAAAACAAATCACTCTTGGCTCCAGCTGAGTCCCATTAATCTCTCATCTTTTCCTTTCTCTCTTTGCTTGCATTTGCTGTCTGGAGATGCTCTTCTCAGATCCCATCCTAGGTCCTCTTGGTATTTCTCTGTGCAGTCCCTGGAATTTTGCTCTGCAAACCTGGAATGGCCTCTTTGGGGCCAAAACTGGAAATACTTCATCCCTGCGCTCTTGGCACTTACCAGCACTAGTCTCTTCCTTACGTGTCCATCTTCACTACTTTGTCCAGCCCTGTCTATGCCCTGAGGATCTAGAGGACCTGCTACCAGTGGGGTTTCTCTGGGGTGCAGCTGCTGGGATGCTGTGATCTCATATTTGTGCATGTCGTGGCGCAGCATTTCCCGTGGTGACGCCAACCACAGAAGCACCTGCTGCTGTGTAGGAAAGTGTCCTGCAGTGCTGCTTGGGTTGGTTCTTCTCCTGTCCACCATTTCTAGCGCTCCTGCAACTCTTGCTCTCCTTGGGTCAGCCCAGTGCCCTGTGCTTCCTGGTGGCTGGAGCCGGGCTGAGTGCATCGGGAAGGCTCTCGTGCCCGTACAAGGAGAGATTCAGCTTGTTGATGTTTGTGGAGCATCGACGGCAGGCAGTTGCGTGGTGGGGGAAAGGAGGGTGAGGAGCGGCAACTTTGCTCTGCAGCATTTAACTGCTCTGCTTGCAGGGCTAGGGGTGTTTCTGGGTCTTGGCTTCCTGAACTCTGGGTACCCCTTCGGAAAACATCCCTCCCCACATTGGTAAAGGAAACGGGACCATGCTGCTGGGGCTGCCCATGGAGCTCAGTGGCCTACAAGGAGGTTTTGGTGGATGCCCAGAGAAGCGATATGATGGTCCCTCTTCTGAAACTGTGTTTTTTGATTCGATGCGTTTCTCAGGGCAGGGACAGGGCTAATTGTGCTGCTGTGAATCAAGGTCATGTTTTTCTTTCTGGCTTACATAGCCAGGCACTAGGTCAGCAGCGAAAGGAAAATCAACAGGCGCCTGAGCACCCGCAGGCTAACTGTTTGGTGGACAGAAAGGACACGGGATGTTTTGTAACACAGCTGGCTTTACACAGCCAAATACTCCTGTTGTTGCTGTGGCTTGCATCATACCGTAGCTGTGAAGCACGTGGGGAACTTTGTGGCAGGGTGAGCTGGTGAGATTGGCAGGTCACGCTGGTCCTGAATGGTGCTCACCAGAGCGGGTGGTCCAGCTGCAAGGCTGGGAGAGACCCGAGCACATGCTGGCCAGAGACTGCTGGTCCCACCGGTGCAGGGACCGCACGGCGCTGGTCCCACTTGGCATGGGACTGCCGTCGGCCGGCACGTGAATGCTGCATGCAGTGTGTTTTATGAAACAGGGGCTAATAGCTCACAGCCATGTACATTTTGCAACACAAGGTAAGTGAGCTGTAAAAATCAATGAAAGCTTATTCTGAAACACCCATTTATAACCCTCCAGAAAGACTGCAGGGTGCTGAGCACTGCTGGGACAGTCCCTCATCAGTGCATTCCCCTTGATCCCAAGTGGCAGAATGCAGTCCAGCTCCRAGACGTGCAGAGTAGCAGGTGCTGGGATGGACTGTCTGGGAAACTGCTTTGTTATACTCTGAGCTCTGCTCTTGGCTTCCAGAAGAGCTGATGATGTCCTGGTGCCTTTTTGTGCATGCCCTCCTCCTGCCTTCCGTCACCTGGGGATCACCCTAGTTTCATGGGCACTGCAACACCCAAAGATCAGGTACTCATCATCCCACAGCCCTGCCGTGGGTCCAAGAAATGAGCTCCCTTCCACAACCCTGCTGATCCCAGTAGAAAGAACATCTGGAAAAGCCTCAGGATTGAGCTGGAGGACAAAGAAATATGGTTTTACTCGGAATAACTTCTTGTTGCACAAGCAGAGAGTTTGTTTCCAGCAGGACAGTCTGGGACCCAGCTCATAGCCAAAGTGGGCAGCGAGCAGCCAGCTCTACCTCTTTCCCTTTAGTCTCACACGTGATTGCAGCATGGAAGCAATTGTTTTTGGACTTGGACTGGAAGAAGACCAAGTTGTGCTTTTGTTGCTTTCCCATGTTTACTTGATAGTTTTCCCTACAAAAATTGTTTAATCTGACTGACCACTTCTTGGATTGTTTGCAAGGTTTATTTTAAGTCCCGTATGCATTAATGTGCTGCTGTGCCAGAAACCCTGCACCCTTAGGGTGGCTTATTGTATTTGTTTTTTACTGTGTCAGTGCACATTGGCAAAGTAAATCAACTGCTTCAAAAGGAAATTAATTTGCTTCCTGCGTTTACATGTTTGGCTCCCATCTTAGGGAGGAAGAAGGAGTTTCAAAGGTCACAAGGAACATAAATAGAATAAGATGCAGTAAAATACCTATCTGCCTTCAGTCCCTGAGATTCTTATTGTACGAGGGTCAAAAGTGACCCAAGATGTCCTCTTACAGGGGACGGGGTGCTCTGGGATTGTGCTAGAGGGATGTTGGTCCAGTCGGGGTAACTCAGCATTCACCTGAGTGCTGTGTAACCGGGGCAGCCCTGTGCTGGTTGGAGTAGGGAAAGCCAGGCGCACGGCTGGGGGTTCGAACGATGGGGCTGCCAATGCACTGTTTGTAGGAGCAGCTTTATTGCGTAGATGAGTTGCCATCCACCCTCACTTCCTCTTAGGGCTGCTCAGGACTGCGTGTGTGGTCCTTATCTTCCCCACGCAGCTCATCACCACTAATCTCCTCTGCAGAGCCACACAAGGGGTGACTTGCAGGTCTGCCTTCCTTCTCCCAGCTCCTCTGTCCAAACCACAGTTGTAGCTGCTCTGAAATTTCCTTCTGGCTGTCTGGCCATCAAGTCGTGCTCAGAATGGCTTTAAAAATGCTTCTAACTTGTCCTCTGTTACTGCAGGAGCATTACTTGGTCCCCAGATCTGTCTGCGCTCTTCAGCTCCCAGCTTGCTCTCTAGCTTCACTTGTTCTTGCTCTGTTTGGGTCTCTCAGATGCTTCAGGTCACATCTCTAAAATATCTTGCTCATCAGTCCTCCCAGCTGAAATTCCTGGCTAGGCTCTTACCTGTTGCTGCAGCATCCTCTCCTCCGTTCTTGGCCAGCTCAGTGTCACATTGCAGGTGTCTGCAGAGCATGCTGCTACCATGGCTCTGACCACCCAGCCACGTTGCTGTTCCTTGCCCGGATTTGCCATCTTCCCCATCTCTTTCCCATTTCAACAAAAGTTGTCTGCACTTCTCATCCTATCCTCACCCCTCTGCTGTGTTTTGCTGTACATCCCTCACGTTAGAGACTCTCCGTAGTTAAGTCTGCACTAACTTGTGTGCACCCTTCCATGGTCCCCTTCTGGGCCAACACTTTGTGCTTGTCTTTCTGGCCAGCCATGTCCTCAGGTTACCTGTGCTCTGTTTTGACTGGTGTAGTAGTCTCATTAATTTCTTGCATACCTGCCACCACCTCTTCTGTATTGCTATTTAAGCTCTGGTTTCCCCTGTAGGGAAGGTGCGTAGTTCTTGAACGGGTCCCTTTTCTTGCTGCCTGTTCAAAAGCGGGCACCCAAGTCTGGCAGTGGGACGTGCCTACCTGGCCCTGGCTGCCTTGGGGATATTCCCTTCCCTGCCCTGACTGTGCCTTTTCAATCATGTTCTCCAATTTTTTTTTTTATTTTTTTTTGAGAAAAAATATCCTAAATGAGACCAGTCGTCCTCATGCAGGAAAGAAGGAAGGATCTGGCAGCCCGGCATACAGGACTCCCAGTAAAAATGTGCTGTAGCAACTCTGGGTATTGGAAGGAACCACAGTGCTTGCTATTCTAAAAAAGGAAGGGAAAGGCTGAAAATAGCATAATCCCAGGAGTTGTCGAAGTCAAGTATCTAAAATGAACCCACACTGGAAGCAAGCCGGGAATACTAAAAGTAGTGAATGTTTAGAGATTGCCTGTTGAGAGAAACCTGCCTGCAACAGAGCTGCATTTGTTCTGCAACCTGCTAATTTTTGAGAGCTGCAAGAGAGAAGCACTTGCAAAGCCTCTTGGTAACACAGAGCAAAGTGCAGTAACCTCCACTGTGATGGATCACTTACTGCCCGAGAGGCAGGAAAGCAAGTCTGAAAATGGGAAGGAATACACCAGAATCGGCTCTATCCTGGTCCTGGCAGGTCTGTTCTGCCTGTAACGTGGTGGCCAGCGGATGGTCACCAGCAGTGGAAAGATCTTTGGGATTTTGTAGTCATGATGGTGGAGTTTTCAGCAGCTGTGTCTTCATGCCTCATCCCTTCATGGTCGCTTGCAATCCATTGAGATCTGGGGGAAAGCAATGGGGGATCTTCCCCCAGCCAGCCGAGCTCTGTGTCCCTCCTCACCTGATAGTCGTGCTGCTTTCTCTTTAGAAATGGTCAAAGGCTTTCTCTGTGAGAAAAATGTAGGTTTGGGCACAGGTTGTTCTGTAAAAGAAAATGGGTTTGTGTTACCTTCCTCTGCCAGGGCCAGCTCAACACCATGGTCCCTTGGCTGCTGTCCTGCTTTGTCTGCTCAGGTGCAAAGCTTTCTGCTAGTTACTCACTTTCTTTTTGCTTTTCTATTTTTTTTTTTTTCCTCCATTCTTGGTTTCTTAGTTGCTGAAGTGATACGCTTTTTTCTTTCTGTCATTATCTCAGTGAAAATACTGGATGCATGGGTGTGTGCATTCCCCACTGATGGCCCTGGTTGGGTGCCGGGCTCCCCGGTGAACGGCCCTGCTGCGGCTCGCTCAAGCCCAGAGGACAGTGCCGTACCCTTGAGAGCACTCCTTCTGCAGAGCTGTCTTGGACAGTCTCTCAGGTAGACCTAGGCATTTCAGGTTTGATTTAAATCAGGAGTGAAACTCTAAAATGCCACAATTCTCCAAAAGGAACCAGAGGGCTGGATTTGGTCCAGCTGCCCTTATGGCTTGGCCTGGCCACAGACCCCAATGCCCCGGTCTCCCATAGCCCCTACACCAGTTGCAGAGTCCTAGATATGTTTCTATTGAAGCTCAATCCAAGACCTGACAGATCTTTACTAAGCCAGGCTTTACTGAACCGACCTCCCTCTGTCTGCTAGCTGCCGCTGGCTCCTTGCTACTCCAGTGAAGAGCCCAGGCAGCTTCTGTATTTACTACTGCCTTCGCATGCACATATTCTTCAGTTGTCTCTTCCCTTTCCTTTGTTGGTTGTCAAAAATATTCTTGATGCTCTCTACCTGTATTTTTGTGAAGGTTTGTGCAAGTTAAGCATATGCACCAGGTATGTACAGACTGCAGAGAGCATGTGAGATCTTCCCAGCATAGCAGTCCTGTTTTGCTAGCACGCCGTGTGCTCTGTGTGCTGCTCACTAATGCCCTTTCTCCCTTCCTTCCTGCAGTGGCTGAAGGATCCTGGTCCCCGCAATGAGAAGAGGACCCTTTTTTGTGACATGGTGTGTTTCCTGTTCATTACTCCCTTGGCAGCGATCTCCGGCTGGCTGTGTCTGCGTGGAGCCCAGGATCATTTGCAGTTCAACAGCCGGCTGGAGGCCATCGGACTCATAGCACTAACTATAGCACTTTTCACAATCTACGTCCTTTGGACGCTGGTAAGTGTCTGCTGCCCAGGGCCTTGTTTCTGTTCAAAAGGGAGATTGAAGTACTGGCTCCCACCACATTGGTGCAGCCAGCTGTTTCTGACTCCCCTTGTGAGAAAACCTTGGGCTCTTTGCCTTGAATGTCCATTTAATTATCTTCAAATGGGAGCTGCTGAAGTTGTTGCTGAGAAGGAGAAACCACTTCCTGATCATCTGCTTTCCAGATTGACATGGGAGTCGTGTTCCTCGAGGCGTCAYGTACCTGGGCGCAGACACGCCTGAGCATGGCTGCGGCTGGGTGGGAAGGTCTGGTGTTGGGGGCAGGCGGTGGACCAGCTGTTGTGCCTGTTCCTATTTTCGAGAAGAAACACAAACTTGGTAGCCGGGTGGGTTACGGGAAAAATAAAATCTGGAAAATGTTTGATGTCTAAATAATCTGCCATCATGTCCCTCCATGCTTTGTACTGCCCAGCAGAGGTTGGCCATGCCCAAAGGAGGTGCAGATTGGCCGTTGGGGGTCTCTGTGGCCCACAACTAAACAAATTCCTACACAGTATTTTTAAGATGTCAGTAGCACAGGAGGGTGTGTGCAAGGAACACTCCGGCCCTGGGGAGACCTCTGACTTCTCTCTCATACTGGGCTTTTGGACTTGAGCCCTGAGCCGAGGCTACGTAGCCAGTCTGCCCTGGCCCACTGCTGCGGCTTTACCGCTGCGCTGTCGGGGTTGGGGGCACTGGGGATTAGTGGGAACCTGCACTTGACGCTGTCTGGGTGTTGAACCGATCCGTGCTGGGAAAGAGCCTCTTGCAGATGCCTCGCTTTGCATCTTTTTGGACATGCTGAATTAGGCAGCCACRAGCTTGCAGCTTGGGGCGAGTCCAGAAGAGCAGGAAAGCAAATGTGAATTTGCTGTGCAGCACATGTGGGAGCGCTCCCAGCTGAGAGCCCAGAGGAGCAGCTGGGCTGGGGAGCGGCTCCCTGCCCTGCTGCTCCCCGAGCCCTCGGGGCTCCCCTGGCCCTGCTCTCTCGGGGGGCTCCCAGGCCAGGGACTTCCCTCTGTTTCCCATTCAGTTCTTTTGTGTTCTGTTGCTAGGTGGGTTTCTGGGTTTGGATCTTCATTTCACCTCTCCTGTTCAGAGCCCTGTGTGTGCTCATGCCCTGTCAATACCTTTTTCCAGCTGCTTCTGGGAAGCACCATTTTGGGAAGGGAAGAAGTGCAGTTGCTGGAGGAAAAATAGTGGGACCCCAAAAAGCTGGCAGTTATGCGGGCTGTAGAAATGCCACAGCCCATTTCCCTGCCATCTCATGCTGTGATCTCTCAGAGTAACAGCTTTCCCTGGGGTTAGGACGTTCCTTGCAACTCTCCCACACAGACTCAGGTGCCAGGGGAGGGTGAGTTGGGGCTGCAGCCTTTGCTCTGGGAGGTGCCTGCAGCGAGAGTGCTGATCGGCGCTGCTGTCAAAACATGCCGCAATTGCAGTGCACAGGGAGCTGTCGAGGAAGGTCTCCACTGCTGCATGTACGTGCTGCATAAGGTTCATTTCTGTAGAAAGCCAAGCTAAAATTGGAAACCTTAAGAGGAAGTGCTTCCGTCTTTTCTGTCCCAAGACTGGTCTGGAGGAGCTGGAAAGCTGGAGGAAATGGAAAAATGGGGTGATTTTTGGTGAAATAACGAGTCCTGACTAAAATGGTTCTAGTTCTGCTGTGCTTCACATTTCCTTGAACAGACAAGGACATTAAGCGAAGCCCCTTTATTCACATTTACCATATTCAACTGCAATTCTTCCGTGCCGCCATGGGCTGTGTGGCACAAAGGACTGTTACGTGGGTGGGTGGCGATGGCTGTAATCAGTGTGAGGATTGCGAGAGAAGCCGTTGTCAAGGTTGCAGCTCCTTCCTGTGGAGCAGGAGCTTTCTTTGAGGTTTGCACCATTAGCTCCCCATTCACACGCTGTCTCTGAAGACTGCGAGATGCATTTGCTTCTTGTTTATCAGCAACAAGCAGCGAGCAACAGTTGTCCCTCTACAACAGGAAAAAGGGGAGTGCACAGATCAATAAGCTAAATTACCTCAATGCTGTGGCACAGCTCCATTTCTCATAGCAGATGTCTGAGACCTATCCAAAAGTAACAGGAATGCTGACTTTTCCTTGTCAGATATACTTTCCTGGTACTTCCTACTTGCCAGCTAAATGTTTCCTGTACTTTTACAAAGTGCGAAAGCTTGGTTTTGAGGAGTGGCTGACTGGATTCAGTATTTAATTTTCTTGCTCACAATTTCTAGGAAAATAAATAGGAGGGAAATATATGTTGGTTTTATTCCTTCCTCAAGAAATTCTAGAAAAGTTTAATTTCAAAGCTAAGGAATCAGCAGGAGCTCTGAGAAAATCTGTAGTGGTGTTAATGATTGCAAAAGGACACAGCAAGGCATCCAGCCTCCTGGGGAAGCGCAGCTCGAAGCTCCCCCTTGCAGGGCTGCTCTGAAACTGCAGGGCCAGCTCATGCCTCTGGGTCAGGCTGGTTCAGGTCCCCTCCAGCCTTTGCATCCTCTCCTGTCTCCCTTCGGGTGGAAAAGTCTCCTAGGCCACAGCGTTGTCAGAAAAACTGAGTCCAACCAATCCTGTTGTTGCAGACCAAGGAAAGAAGGCTTTTGCAAAGGACAGAGAAGATCCACCAGGATCTGTGAGATGGGAGGAGGCTGGTTGGATTCAGCCACTTGAGGCTGGTCCTGTTGACAACACTTTGTTTTGCCCAGACAAGGTGCTCGCTTCAGCCCGTGGCTAGGGCGAAGGGGCGAGCTGTGGTTCCTCCCCACCACGTCTCACCAGCCTGGTACCCAAACCCAGCTGAGCAAACTGTCCCTCTGTCCAGGTGCTGCCCAGAAAGCCCCTTTGGCTGTGCTGTGCTCAGCCTGGTGTTACTGGGAATTAACTGATTCCTCATCAAAGGCTTGGGACGTGGAGTGCCCCAAACTGTTTCAGGGTCAGTGCTGTCTCCCTTGGCTGGGGGGTGCTGGTGGATTGACAAGGAATATGCAGAGAGCACGCAGAGGGCGGATGGGTGACTGCGTCTTGCCGACCCTCTACGGGCTCCGGCACTTGTGAAGGGGGTTTGGTAACCAGACCGATGCATTATCGCCCACCAGGTTTCGTTCCGCTACCACTGCCAGCTGTACTCGGAGTGGCGAAGGACCAACCAGAAAGTCCGCTTGATGATCCCAGCCTCGCGGAGCCCTCACCCTGTGCCCCACTCCCTCCTCTCTGCCAAGCTCATGAAGAAGACCGCGGATGAAACCACCGTCTGAGCCGTCCCTCGGCCGCTGCACCATGTGGCTGCTGGAGCAAGGGCAGCCCTTTGGGGCTGGCAGAAGCAAAGAGGGTCAGGTGTCCCCGTGTGCGCAGGAAATGCAGCAACTGTGGAGGCACTAGAAAGCAATCATCCCACCCGAAGGGACTTTGCGGTCAGCATGTACTTCATACTATGGCAGACAGACAGAGAATCAACGTCTGTCATGTGAAACGGCCCAAAAGAGCCAGATGGCAGAATATGCCTGTGTGCAGGGACACTTTCCTATAACTAAATACCATACGTGGAAAATATCTCCCTCTATATATATATCTATATATAATATTATTTTTTAATGGCCATGCATATTGTGTTTCAGTCCTTTTGTGTTGATGTTCTAAGCTTCAGTATAGAAGCTGGCAGCCTGATCTCATTCAGAGGTTAAATCTATGCCTTTTCTCCAAACGAGCATATAAAGAACACTTTTCATCGACTGTTCTTGAAAGTCCCGTTCTCCTTTGCACTAAATTGGTTTTGATAATACTGCAGCAGCCTTTCCCATTACTCTCGTCTCTTTCGTGGTGTTTCTGTCCTTTCTAGAAAGTTGTGTGTTTTTAATAATTATTATAATCCCAGAAGGAGTAAAATGACGTAATACTGAATGGAGACATTTTGTATTGTAAAGTACTGTAATTTTGAGAATTTCAAAATGGGAAAATCTTTCCTGTGCAGACGTGATCTCACAAAATGCTTTCCTTGCAGATCCTGGCTCATCCCCAGGACTCAGATGCACTCAGCTCTTGGTATGTCTGGCAAAGGTAGATGGAGGATCTGAGGGTGGGAAGTGATGGCTCGTACTAGCTAAACCCATCATTGCCTTTTACTTTTAAAAGATTCAGAAAGGAGCTTTCCTGACCCCAAAAGGTGAGAGTTGGAGTCTCTGCTGATGTCCTTTCACCATCTTGAGGCTGGACCTCTCGTAGTATCGGTTACACACATACCTGACGGGACGAGCTCTGCAGCCGCTCGGCAGGACGCAGGTAGGCTCGGCTGTCTCTGTGCGCTTTATTTGCACATTCCTCAGCAGCAGCCGGAGGAGCTGCTGTGATTCGGTTCATCCCTGAAAGTGCTGCCTGCCTGTTACGTGTCCTCTAGTGAAAGACTCAAAGTTTGCTGGTTCCCAGAGAACAGGCTCTGGGTCCCTTCTCCTGCAAGGCCGGCGTTCCTCCTCCTCCTTCATCCACCTGCGTGTCCAGCACATCCAGCTAACGAACGCCTCTGTCTTGGAGTGCCCAATCTGCCAAGGGTCTCCCTGCGTATGGCTTTAGTCCTTGCCTCCCTACTGCCTCCCCACCCTGCCAGACGACGCCTGTGCTTGGTGCTGTGCTCTCCTGAGCCCCATGAGTGAAGTGGCCTGTAAGGATGCTGGCGTTGGCACTGCCCTGCTGAGTGCTCCAGAGGTGTTTGCAGCTGCTTGGTGTGAGCCTTGGCTCTTGCTCCTGCGATGGTGAGGGTAGATAGCAGGGAGCAGGCAGGCTCCAAGGTGCCCGTGTCCTTGGAGGGGGTGGTGGTAGTCACACCCGCTGTGTCCCTCTGCTCCTTTGCTGAACCCAAGTGGATCAGTCCGATGCCCTGCTAGGTCAAGACCTGTAATTTCTCGAATTCAAAGCACCATGTGCCATTCCTCCTTCTTTCTAGCTGCAAAGCAGGATGCTTTTCCTTACGTGTCTCCTGTTCCCTGACCCTAGGCTGGAAGTTGCTGGTGACATGAGCGGCAGGTGCCAGTGCCCTGTCTCTCACAGCAGGATTGCCCCAGCCCTGGGGCCTGGTCTGTGTCTGCTCTCCTCCTTCGTCTCCTGTCCCAGGGTCCTCATGGAACTCGGTGATATCCCAGCACATCTTCCAGCAGCCTCTCTCCGCCCAGCTGTAAGCCCCTGTGGCTCGTCCGAGCTGGTCTTTGTTCTGAGCATGAGGGTCTTGTTTGATCACAGGGTGAATGTCTTCTTCCACAGCCAGGCTGTGCATCTCCGCTCCCCTCTCTCCGTTAGCCTCCCTGACCATCTCTTCCCTTCTGTCACCTACCCACGGGCACCTTCCCTTTTCCCTGTCGTGCAGCCCAGCTGCAGTTATGGTCCCTGCACAGCAGTAGCATCCCCCTTCAAATCAGCTTGTGCAGTGGAGCTCCCACGCAGGCGCTGCCTTGGCAGTGAGCGCTGCACCCCTGCTCTGTGCCTTGTCCTGGGCACCCCTTCCTTCAGCCCTTCCCCAACAAACCCTATGGCGCCAGGACATTCCTAGTGAAGAAAAATTCAGGGGTTTAGTTTAACCTTCCCAGCCCTGGCTGCCTCCCAGGAGCTTGGTCTTGCGACACGTCTAGTTCTGGCAGGTAACGAAGGATGTGCACTCCCACACCACGTTTCCCTAGTAAGGACTTAATGGAGCCAGTGTTTCAGTTAGGAAACCCACTGTTGATCCAAATATGCAACTGTGAAAGCCAGAAGTCCCTGGCTGGGGGCAGCTGGGGCCCAGCTCTGTGCTGCTGCGCGGCCATGGCTTCACTCTCAGCTTCGTTGTCTTTATTGTAATTGCCAATAATTGGAGTTGTTGCATGTGCCCCTGCAAAACCCAATAGCGACTCTTTGAGTCTTCTCCTCCTTCCCAGAGGAGATGTTCAGCTCGTGGATGTGGGAAATCGGTGTCTCTGACCCACCACGTTCCAGTGTCATGGGGAAATGGGCTGTGCAATTATGTAAATAAAAGTGCGGCAAACTTTGGGCTGTTGTGTTGTTACTGGAGGAGATGGGAGGGCCTGAAGAGCCCAGGCTGTCTCCCTGATAGCGAGCCCCATGCGCTGGCTTCCTGGGGTGCTGTGGGCAGCTTTCCTGACATGCGCCCAGGAGAGCTGGCAGAAGGTTTTGTATTTGAGCTGAAGCTGGACAAAACCCAGGGCTTTTGTCATTGATAGGCAGGTTACTCCTGTCCGCGCACAGAAACCTCCCTGGTGTGGGCCAAGCAAGGGGTGATGTTTGGGCCAAGGGAGTCCTTTTGGGTGGGCGTGGGGCTGCATGGAGCAGTCCCAGTGCTCCCTGTGATGCAGCCCCACAGAGGCTCCTGCTGCTGCCCTGCCCCAGTGAATTGCCTGACCAGTCTGCCCTGCCGCCGGCCCAGCCCTTCACTCCAGGGTGCTGGAGACGCTGGTCCTGTCTGCCAGTCCATGCTCCCATCCGAGGCCTTGGGGTGCTGTGTCCGAGGCTGCAGCGTGTGAGAGCCGCTGGCGGCTGCAGGGCAGGAGGGGCTGATCCGCGCCCCTGAGCCACGCTGCGCCGCGGCTCCGAGAGCCGTCCGGGGACGGCGTCAGGCAGCGGCTGCAGGGCGGCGTGGGGCAGGATGCCTGCCCAGGCCTGGACCTGGCACCTCAGGGCAGAGACCCAGTCACCCATTGGTCCCTCTTCCAAGGTGTGATGAGGAGCCCCAACACCTCCTGCAGTCCCAGCCCTGCTCTTAGCCCCTGGTCGTGGGGTGGGCGTTGGACCTGTATTGCAAACCCTGGTCAGAAAGGCTGCGCCGCTTTTGAAGGAGGGGGGTGGAAATTGTTAAGCTGCATATTAAATGTGCCACTCAAGACACTGCAAAACCAATGTTTGAACGTGTTTCCAAGGCCCTGGACAAGGCCGTAGGCTTGGGCAAGACCTTGGACGAGTCCCATGTTTCCTGGTCAAGCTGGCAAATCAAGAGGGCTCTGGGCTTGTTTATATTAAAAGAAAGTTTTAAAAGAGCGATCACCATGTTCCTGGGGAGAAGGCTCACCCCAGTCCTTTAAAATAATTTAAAACTGTGCTGCGACACAGCAATCTGCCCAGGCTGAGGAGAGGAAAAGCAGCAGCAGCAGCAGCCAGAACAGCATAAAAGAAACAGAAAACCCAGGGAAAGAGGGCTCACCATTAGAGAAGGTGACACATTTTAACAGGGATGGCTTTCATTCACAGCTGCTCAGAAGAACATACCAAATCTGAGCAGGATTTGTTTAAAGCATCTCTGACACAGACCAGCGTTGAGAAAAACCTGTTTATTGAGGTGCCTCCACTGCCCATCATTGCAGCGTTTTTCCCCCTGGAACACGGAGGATCATGTAGGTCTGATCAACACCCTGCTCTGCTTTTGCTGCCAGGACAGGCCCCACCTTGGTGCCGATGGGGCCATGGGCTTCGTGAGTTACCCGCTGGCCTCCATGTCCAGCCACCGACTGATGAGGCAGCGCATCGGCTGCCGGCCCCACGCCTTCGCTCAGTCGCAGCCGTGACGCGCCGTCCACGCAGGCTCTGGGTATGGGACAAAAACTCCTGGCTCAGATTGTCTCCCTGAAACATGCCCCTTAGGGGACCCGTATTGGCCTAGCCTTGCTTTTCAAGGACCTCTGTGTTCCTGAACACTTCCTACCTGCAGTGGCACCAGAATGCAGATACCTCTTGCACAAGAAGAGAGCTGAATTTAAACTCCTGTGAGTCTTCATGGTGTAATCCTTCATTAAATTGTTATATATTTCTCACCAAAATGCTGCAATTATGCAACTCAGCTGCCAAAGAGTTGATTTTTTTTTTAAATATTTTTTTGGGCACAGCAAAAAGGAACCCATTAAACCTTTTGTCAACCTCCAAAACACAAAACTCCATTGAAGAGGATCCAGGGCACCGATCTGTTGAGAAACCCAGCTTTCCTCCAGTCTCACCCTGCCCGCATCAGGGTGACTAAGCTGGCTTTCAGAAAGCAATTTCCTTTTCTTGGTTGAGGTAGGTGTTCCTCACCAGACAGGGCAAGTCCTTTGGGGTGTTTCCTGTGACAAGGAGGGTGCTCTGTGTTTCAAAGAGGCCCCTCGCATTTCAGGATTGGTTTTGGGACTCTGCAGGTATGTGCTGATGGCTGGGATCTCTCCACAGGACCTGGGGCTCCAGGTACCAGCCAGCTGGTCCGCACACAGCTCAGACGCCTACTTGCCTGTTCTCCACAGAGATGTGAGGACCAGACCCCATGGCTAGAATAGCATTAGAGGAAAAACTGGGCTAAGCTATGCATGTTTTCAACATCTGAGATTTACTCTCACATTCCAGAAACCACAGCAATGAGGAAATGCAATTATTTTGCGCAGGGCAAATGAGAAGAATAAGCTTTTCCATCTTATTCCAAGCCAGTATCAAACTAAGAGATAGTCCTTATATTTCAGGATCACATGTGCTTCTCAGTTTCTTGTCTTAAACAGAGAAGGACAATAGGTGAGAGGGAAAAAAAAACCCTTGAAATAGGGCACAATCTCCAGCTGCAATGTTACCTACCTCCTCCACATAATCCTACAGAAAGAGAATAGAAATGGCCAAGTCTGCTTATTTCTGAGGTGCTTCTGCCGTGGACCCTCTTGGGTAAAAAACCCAAACCAGATAAGCAGAGGCATCCTGGCTGGCACCAAACAGACTCTCCTTCCTAAAAGTTGCAAGCAGCTTCGATGTCAGGAGCAGCCCCTGCCATTCGATGTGTTGATACTTCATTTTTAAGAGCTTTCTCTCCTAGAGTAGGCAGACACAGACTACGAACCTGTCACCTTCAGTTCCAGCTGGGCACCTTCGTTTGTGATGCCACTTAAAAGCAAGCAGGTGAAATCCCTCATCCGAGGGTCGGACAGCAGAAGGTCTCGAATTTGCACAGCCCTGGCATATGCGGCACCTCAGCAGCTCCGTCCTGCCTTGGCACCCTGGCGTCTGCTACCCATCTCCATCCTTCCCCTCATGGTAGCCACGCACAAGTGACGAGTGCGGCATCCGGAGCCAGGTCACCTCCAAGGGCCAAGGACTCATCCCCAGGGAAAGGCAGCAGGGCAGCCCCCCTCTGTCTGTGGGGACTAGGTCCCAGCACTGCAAACCCAGCGGGGGAAGGGGATCGGAGGGGACTAAGAGGAGAAGAGAGAAATGTTCAATTAGAAGCAAATCACCAAAGCAGTTGGGAGCAGGTGCATGCAATTTCTCTTCACAGATGCAAACCGTAAGCTATGAGGAGGAACAGGAGGAGACATTAGAGAGTGCAGGGCTGGACCCAGACCCCAGCAAGGAGGCACTGGCCGTTACGGATTCAAGAGGGGCCTGCAGTGAAGTCCCTCACTGAGGGAGCCTGTGCTACCTCCTGCAGCATCTCAGCAGGGTTTTGCTCCTTTGTGGTAGTCCAGGGACACAACAGGGCTCTGGCCTCCACACCGTTATGGACTAATACAAAGAGCTCCATCTCTGACACAGAAAATATTTGCTTGGGGTGACACTGGGAGAGTTTTGCTCATGTGCCTGCCCTACCTTTAATGGAGAGGTGATAAACCCTTTCAGTGAAGGGCTTTTGGCCCAGTAATTCACTCACCCGCCTTGTCTGCTGGGACACCAGTGCGTACAGACAAGTGGCCCATGCATCCAGGTGGCAGGGGAAGAAGCAGATTAAAGATGCCAGGAAATCTGTTTAAGTATCTTTAAATCCCTACAAAATGGCTGTCAATGACATGCATGCCAATTCATGCAAATACTCTCAGCACTGCTGGTATTTAAATGCATCCAACCAGCTGCCTGAGCTCAAAATAAATGGCGGGATGGAACAACACACCCAAAACCAATAATCCTGGGGTTAATCTGGGCTGAGAGCAATCGTGAACCACCACATTGGGTAGAAAGTGGGAGCACAAGAGGAAACGTTGCTGAAAGATGCAGCTGATCTGAAATGAGCTGCAAGCACCATGGTGGAGAGTCCTACCTGCCTCTGGCTTGTGAACATGGAGCATTGTGAAGTACATAATGAAGCAACAGAAAAATGAAAGAAACTTCATCTTTGCAACTGTGTGACCTACAAAGGAGGAAAAGGCAACGAGGGGAAAAAAAACCAAACTACTGTGGGCATTGCAGATGTAGGAGGAACAGGAAAAAGGGGAGCTGGACTGTAGAAAGGGGTTTTAAAGAGTGTTAGCAGGGTGACCGATGGAGGAAAATCCTGCTAAGGACAGCCGGGCTCCTTCTGGGTTAAAGTCAACCAGATCTAACCACCAGACCCCCTCCCCTTTAATTTAAATAAGGGCAGGGTGGCAGGAGAGTTGGGGGGCTGTGCCACCCGGGGTCCCGCAGCTGGAGGTGCCCAGAGCCACCCGGGGGACCTGCAGCTGCCCGGGGGTCCCAGCCCCCCCGGGGGTCCCGCCGCCGCCCGGGTCTCGTCGCGGCAGCCGCGGTCGCTCCGTCCCCGATACCGAAAGCGAAACAGCCCCAGCGCCGCCCCTGCCCGCCCCGGCCATGGCGGCAGCCGAGGAGCTCCGGGAGGAAGCGATTTGCTCCATTTGCCTGGATTTTTTCTGCGCTCCGGTGATGCTGGATTGCGGGCACAACTTCTGCCGAGCCTGCATCTCCCTGTGCTGGGCCCGGGCCGCCGCCCGCTCCTGCCCCCAGTGCCGGGAGACCTGCCCCGGCCCCGGCCTCCGGCCCAACCGGCCGCTGGGCAACATCGCGGAGCGGCTGAAGCGGCTGGGCCGGCCCGGGGTGGACGGGGTGAGGCTGCCGGGAGGCCTCCGTGCGCCTCTGTGGGCCGGGGCCGATTCTTCACGGTGGTGACGGGGGGCTGCCCCCGCCACGCCGCCTCCTTCACCGAGGCGCTTTGTCATGACGGGCGAGGGCTGGGGGTTGCTCTGCTTGCAGTCCCTGTGCTTTTTGCATCTGGCTGCTCACGGCTTTCTAAGGCGTTCTTTGCAAATGTGATGTTTTCATATACCTGTCGGAAAGCTTTCCAGTTTATGGTTCGCGAAAGCCCACACACTCGGCAAGGAATCAAGACTGAAACTGCACCCTCTGTGCTTTTTGTTTGTTTGTTTTTTAACCAATGTCTTCCTGTTGCTGCAGTTTCCCTTTTCCATGCTTTGTGGCTTGACATAACATTTATCAAGTTTTCCTAAGGGTAATGAGAGTCTCTCTTCAGTACTGTGTTGTGCAGTTTACGTATATGACATTATAATTTCCTGCCCTGGTGGCCCCTCCAGTGTCCCTCGGCATGTTGCTGTCTGCCAGACCAGGCTGGTGATAGTGACTGTAATCAGCCTTTAATATTATTTTGATCTTTGGCACCTGACTCCATAGGGATTCTGTCCAGGCAGGTGGGTTGTGGTTCGGCTCCAGCTGCCGGTGCTGAGCTCCTCACTCGCACCAGTCCCCCCAGTAGCTAGTTTTGGGGACACACACCCTCCCAGACACAGTGGCTGGCATTCAGGACCCCCCACCTGCTCCAGCAGCTGCACTGAAACCCCACTGACTCCAGGAGCTGAGACCACAGCCCCGGGGTGCCTACACCCCCCATCTGACTGCAGTAGCTGCCACCAAACCCACTCCTGCTGGTCCCCCCAGTAACTGGCACTTCATCCTTGCAGCACTCACACACACGGGATACAGCGGGATCATGCAAAAAGACAGTTAAGAAAGGATTTAATGAGAAGGTAGGACAAACTGCGGTGATCAGGCACAGGGCTGGGTCAGACAAGTGCGCTGACCAGCTCTGTTTTACCTGTGACCAGTCCCTTTTATACCCCTTTCTGCCTATTCTTCCTCGGTTCCTCCCCAATGCCCTTCCCCCGCAAGTTCCCTCATCACTTTTCACAGTCACATCGACCCCTGTGAGCATCCTGGACCCACAGGTCCAGAGGCTGACTCTGTGCTGGAGGCTGCTTATGTCCAACCCAGGGAACAGACTATTTTATGGACACAAAGCGTATGTGTGAGTGGTGGGGAGCTCCTAAAGGGTGCCTCTTCTTCCAGGAGCAAATACAGTCGCAGCTGGAGAGCCTCAGGAGAGAGAAAGGAGAACCGGAGAAACAGGAAAGGAAGGAGCGATGGATCTGCCAGGACTATCTGGTAGGTGCAGTGCTACTGGGAAGAAGTTCGTTTGGGGAGGGTGAAGAAAGGTTGATTCTTGGCCTTCGGAGTTGAGAGATTGAATCGTTGTGTCCAGCTGTTGGCGCACAATAAGCACCCTGGGAATCACAGTCACGCTCCACACCAGAAAGTAAAAGCTGTGGATGCTTTTAATTGCTGCCTGTCCCTTTCCGTGGTCCCACCCTCCCTTGAGAGGATTGTTTCTGCTCGTAAAGGAAAAAGTGAAGGCAGAGAGGCAGAAGATTTTGCCTGAATTTAAGCAGCTGTGGCAGTACCTGGAGGAACAAGAATGCCTGCTGCTGGCTCGGCTGGGAGAGCTGGAGAAGCAGATTAAAAGAAGATTGAAAGAAAATGCTGCTAAATTCTCCAAGAAGATTATTTATCTGGATGGCCTGATCAAGGAGAAGGAGTGTCAGCTGTCAGGACACGAGTCCCTGCAGGTGAGGTCTGCTGAAACGCCAGCGCTGTCTTGGCGAACAGCATGTGAGGCACCAGCAAATCAGAAACATGCAATGGGCTAATCTTACCTTGATTATCTTGCTTATTAATCTTACCTTGCTGGTGTGTCCATTCACTGTGTAAGGGGAATGTGAGGAATGTGTGTGCAGGATAAGTAGCACTGAGCTGCTTATCTCTTTCTCCCATCTAGGATGCTGGTGACATTTTGAGCAGGTATGTGTTGCTTTCTCCTTTACCTTACACTGCTGCTTTGGGATTGCAAAGATTCCTGCCCCAGAACAAAGCTGGATACCTCAAATACCAGGGATGCCCCATTGATGTTTATATTTCAGTTTTCCAGAGGCTGATAAACCAGTATGACTCTAACAAGGAAGTCTATCCCTGGGGAAATGTTAGAGGAGGACATTTCATTTCTAAGGTCTCTGGTTGCAAGCCTGGTTGGTTCCTCCATGACCGATGTGTAGTGACACTAAGGCATAGGGACCAGGGCGTAGTGCCCTTGGCTCAGGGCTTCACCACTTGGTTGTGACGCAGGTTTGCTCTGAAGGGACAGGGTGACTGGGGCACCAGGATCATCACTCATAATAGAAATTTAATTGGCAATTAGAGCATCAGGACAGAGTAGTGACCTAGCCAATGAGACCTGCTGTTTCTCTTCTTGTGATGCTCTCATGTAAAAAAAAAAAAAAAAAAAAAAGGAATGAACTTTCTGGAGGGCATTGATTCAGCTGGAAAGGGGCCTCTAGAAACTGGCACTAACAGGAGATTGAGTTAAAGGAGCAATATAAATGCTGTGGCTTGTACGACTCCAGGTGTGAGAGGGCAAAACTTCAGCAAAAGGAGCAGATGAGCCATGAGCTGAAGAAGGAGCCCGGCGTCTGCTCGCAAAAAGCTCCCACGCTAGAGGACATGGCAAGAAAACCCCAAGGTACAAAGAAGGAGAGAGGAGGAGAACAGTGAAGCATCCCGGGGGTGGAAAGAAGGGGGTAGTCAATGCCCTGCAGAAGGGAGAAAAAGCTGAATATCCTTGTGTAGCATGTCCTGCCCTGGGGACACATTGGAAAGGTGTCACAGCTAAAGTGGGAGGGTGTTCTCCTTCCTTTTTTTTATTTTTCCCCCCCCCCACTCTCTCTTGATGTCCCTTTGCTTTTATTTTTTCCCAAAAGAATAGTCAACATTAGTGTTGATTCACATCATCAGCTATGGAGCCCACTAATAAATTGCTGTGCATGTGAACCTGTTTCAACACCCTTTGTGCAACACCTGACTTGGATCTAGAGCAGACACTCTTTTTGCTCTAGATCTGTGCTCCAGACCTGCTCCATGGTTGGAAGTGGGTCAGGGATGTGAACAAGTCCCAGATGTCCCAATATGCCCAAATGATTCTCAGCTCATGCTCTCCTAATGAGGAGGCTTATCCCCAAAGAAGTGATTGAGATGACTGTCAGGCAGAGCCTGGCATCGTGCAGAGTAATTTAGGCTGGAAAGGACCTCTGGAGGTCATCTAGTCCAAAGCTCTGTTCAAAGCAGGTACCGCTAGGTGGGATTGCTCTGTGTTTTCTCCAGTTGAGTTCTGAGTATCTCTGAAGATGGAGATCCCACAACTCCTCAAACCATCTTGGTGACCCCCTAGATGTGCTGCAGTATGTCCATGTCCATCTCGTGCTAGGTAGCCCCAAATTCTTTTTTGCTCCTGCTGCTTTAGGTTTCTTCCTTCCTGCTTCAACTGGAGAAGCTGGCAGGCGCAGCAAGCAGTGTGTGCACTGGGGAAGAAAGGGTGCAGTATCTCTGCCCACCAGCTCCCTGGAGCTGGTCTGCACAAACCACCTCCCAGCGTTGGTGGAGTTACCCAGATGTCAGAGGTCACCTCTGGGCTTCATCTCTCTTTCAGATGCTTTGACAACCGACACAGGGGAGGGAGTGGAGGAATCATGGGGACCGTACACAAAAGGTGAGTTCTGCTGGGGATCCTCCTCCAATTAACCCTGGTTGCAAGGGATGCAACACATGTTTTGGGGGACAGTGAATCTTCACATGCCTTGGCTCAGGGCACAGAGCTGCTCCCCATTTTGAGCTAGGTACCTTCTGGAAGAAAAGTATTGCCGGTTTCCTCCCAAGCCAGGACCAAACATGGACCCAGCACGGTGAAAGTCTTCCCAGGACTGATCTCTACCCCTTGTTCTTTGACCTGTCTTCTCTGTTGCAGTGAACGTGACTCTGGATCCAGACACA
This sequence comes from Oceanodroma leucorhoa, assembly GCA_030449065.1. Taxonomy (NCBI): domain Eukaryota; kingdom Metazoa; phylum Chordata; class Aves; order Procellariiformes; genus Oceanodroma; species Oceanodroma leucorhoa. The sequence continues at coordinate 396,432 of JASVER010000195.1, read as the reverse complement.
GCTCAGTCCCGGCTCATCTTGTCAGAAGATCAGAGGAGTGTGATGCAGGGAGCCACGCAGCAGAGCCAGCTTGACAACCCAGAGCGATTTGACCCGTGGCCTTGTGTGCTGGGCTGTGAGGGATTCGACTCGGGGCGACCATGCTGGGAGGTGGAGGTGGGCTATGGGTCGTGCTGGGCTGTGGGGGTGGCCCTGGAGTCCATAAAGAGGAAGGGACCAATTGACATGAGCCCTGTGGGGGGGATCTGGGCAGTGGGGCAGTATAAGGAGAAGTTCCAGGCTCTCACCTCCCCATTTCCCACCCCTGTCCTACCCAGCACAGTCCCCCGCAGGGTGCGGATCTGTCTGGACCATGCAGGGGGACAGGTGATGTTTGTCAACATGGACAGCGAGGCTGTGATTTTCACTTTCCCACAAGCCATGTTTGCAGGGGAGCGCATCCACCCCTGGTTCTGGGTGGGTAAGGCGTCCCAGCTCAAACTGTGTCCTGAGACCTGAAGAGATGTGTCCCTCTGAGGAGGCTCTACTGTGGCCACCCTGCCCTCCTGCATCCCCATCTGGCTAGTTCCTGGGGACTCCTATTTGCTTACAGATCTTCTGCCATCTCCATCTACAAATGTTCTGCCATGAGCCTCAGAGGCTGTTGAACTCCTGTCTGCCTGCCTGCGGAGAGTAGGAATTGCCTCACTAGGAGCAGAGATCCCCAACCTTGGTCCTACCACAGTGGAAGAGGCTTAGAGCAGGGCTCTGGGTGAAGAATGGCCATTTCTGGGGACATACTTCATTTACAGGAGCCTCGAGTGGCATAGCAGTGGCAGTGGAGTGCCTGGTGATGGTATATTTTTATTTGAGGAAATAGGCAGATGGGTAAGGAGGAATGAAACCTTGCTCAGCAGCCCACTTGGCCATGGGGTGACGCTCTGTAGCCCTGAAGCCTGGGCAGCCTCCATCTATTAGTCCCTGTGGTTGGCCTGATTTGATTCTTATGTTAGCTCAAGAAAACACAAGTAAATATCTTTTTGGGAGATGCTAATAGAATTTATATCTCCAAATAATTTTGTGGGTGGAATTATAATCACTACTTTTTAACAAATCAATGTACCCGATAATTCTTCAGTGTTCGACTATTCAGTTTGTTTYTCTGGTTGTGATGAGGTGCTTGGAAAGAAAATTTAGAGGTTTAGATCTTCTCCAGCCAAAGAACTAATACCAGGAATTTGCTGAAGTTTAGGAAGAGGCTGTAGGAATTGCTGGCTTGAGACTTGCTGATTTGTAGAACTGCCAGGATTTATGGCATTGCATGGTAGAAGCGAAAAAGATGAATAACCAAAGTTATATAAATAACCAATAAATAACCGAAATTCAAATGCTGTTCAAACAAATGTGAAACTAAATCTCATCCCACAAGACCTTGCTGACAGATAAGAAGGGATTTAAACACATTGGCTCTATCTACTGTTGAAAAAGCTGACCTGTGAAAGGGAGGTTGGGGGCTGGAGCGGAGGGGAGGGATTCAAAGAACGATGAAGAGAAACAATGCTACAAACACAAACTCTGCCTAGGATGCTTAATACAACCTCTGGAAAGGGGGGGGGGGAGGTAGTTTGTGAAAAAGCATCAGTGAAAGTCATAGCTTGCTCAAGGGTGAAGCCTACCCCTTCTCCCTGCTCTGTGGCCAGAAGCCCATGGTGACCTGCTGGGTTTGATTCCAGCTCTTCTTAGACACGAACCGAGCTGCCTTTGTGCTCTGGCTGTGGGATCTCGCCTTCCTCCCAGTATGCTCATGGAAATGCAGAGCCATGGCCCCCCRACTCTCCCTCCTCCTGCATGGGCACAAGGTCAGCTTTGGCACCAGGAGCTGAGGACATGCTGGCACCAAGGTGTGGGCAGCCACTTGGGGATTTCATCCATTCCTACCAGGATTTGTCCCTCTCCTGTGCTCTGTCAGGAGCATGAGTTTTGGGATTGGCTTCTTGGATGGTCCCTTGGGTTGCTTTGCTGGATTGCTGGTCCCATGGATGTGCAGAGCCCAGGTGCAATGGGATGTCACCTGGCCCCATACAGTGCCAGGGCAGGATATCTGTGCCTGACCCGCTGCTGCAACTCTTTCAATCTACTGGAACAGACCAGGGAGACTAATGCTGTTGCCTGTGCCCAGCTGCCACCACAAAGGTGACAACTGAGTTGACACTAAGAGGGTCCAACCAGCAATGTGGCTGGAGAAGATGAAATCTAAGCTGGACCCAGGCAATATTCCCCTTTGCCTACATTCACCTTTTCTTCTCCTAAGAGCAGCGGTTAGCAGGAGAGGACAAAGCAAGGTCCCTGGGAGTGGGCGCCCCCCCACCTTTTCCAGGTCTAGCATGTCCTTTGAACGTCATTTCCCCAAAATGCCAGTTCTCCGGAGCAGATCTACAGCTGGAAGGCATGTCCTCTGAGGAGTGGCTGAGCACTCTGGGTTTGGAGAAAAGGAGGCTGAGGGGCCACCTCATTGCTCTCTGCCGCTTCCTGAGGAGGGGAAGTGGAGAGGGAGGTGCTGATCTCTTCTCCCTGGGATCCAGGGACAGGATGCCTGGGAATGGTTCAAAGCTGCACCAGGGGAGGTTCAGACTGGACATTAGGAAGCATTTCTTTATTGTGAGGGTGGTCAAACACTGGAACAGGCTTCCTTGAGAGGTGGTCGGTGCCCCATGCCTGTCAGTGTTTGAGAGGCTTTTGGGCAATGCCCTTATTAATATGCTTTAATTTTTGATCAGCCCTGAAGTGGTCAGGCAGTTGGACTAGATGGTCATTGTAGGTCCCTTCCACCTGAACTATTCTAGTCTAGTCTATTCTATGTGAGGAAAAGGAGACCTTGATGGGGGGAGATCAGAGAATGGCAGATCTGTGGGATTTGGCTTGCCTGTGGACTTCAGACACTTCTCAATTTCTTCCTTACTTTCCTTGGCTGTGCCTATAGATTTTACTAGTGGTCTGCTGTAAGAAATGTGCTTAATGCACATGTCAGTAAGAACTGGAAATAAGGCCAGGAGAGGCTTTGGATGTATGGAGAAGATAAGTGTTATCATGAGCTCCAGCATCCAGCTATGTTTGGAGTTTTTTTAACTTTTTTAAACTTTTTAACTGGTTTAACCTCAGCCAGCAACTAAGCACCACAGCCGCTTGCTCACTCTCCCCCGGTGGGATGGGAGAGAGAATCRGAAGAGTAAAAGTGAGAAAACTCGTGGGTTGAGATAAAGACAGTTTAACACATAAAGCAAAAGCCGCGCACCCAAGCAAAGCAAACCAAGGCATTCATTCACTGCTTCCCATCGGCAGGCGGGTGTTCAGCCGTCTCCAGGAAAGCAGGGCTCCATCACGCCTAACAGTTACTTGGGAAGACAAACGCCATCGCGCCGAATGTCCCTCCTTCCCTTCTTTTTCCCCCAGCTTTACATGCTGAGCCTGATGTCATATGGTGTGGGATATCCCTTTGGTCAGTTGGGGTCAGCGGTCCCAGCCGTGTCCCCTCCCAACTGCTTGTGCCCCCCAGCCTACTCGCTGGTGGGGTGGGGTGAGAAGCAGAAAAGGCCCAGACTCCGTGTAAGCGCTGCTCAGCGGTAACTAGAACATCCCTGTGTTAGCAACGCTGTTTTCAGCAGAAATCCAAAACATAGCCCGGTACTAGCTACTACGAAGAAAATTAACTCTATCCCAGCCAAAACCAGCATGTTCTCCACTCCTTATTCCACACTATTTACACCATGCTCAGGTCCCATACTATCCAATACCTCCTCATTACCCACCACACCCCTTCCCATCCTTTGATATAATACACAGATATCATTCCCTTAGTCTATGGACCACCCTGAAGCGTCTGTGGCCATGGACAAGCCCATGACAGAACAGGTACATCTCGAAGTGTCTGTGGCCGTGGTTATGTCTGTGCTGCAGCAGGTATACCTCTGAAGGGATTGTGGACCAAGGATAAGTCCATGCTGGAGAAGGTACACCTCGAAGCATCTGTGGCTGTGGATAAGTCCATGCTGCAGAAGGTACACCTTAAGCTTAATTGAAAAAAGCCAGGGACACTAATTCAGCACCTTTTAAGGAGTTTGAACCTGCTGTACTTTTCATGGCCTTGTACAGAGCAGCTATGCAGTGCCCCGGCACTTGATGCCACTTCTCTGCCCTGGGGCCACCTGGCACCAAGCTCCTCTATGCACTGAATCTCTGTGCTCCCTGTTGTCTTTGCAGTCCCAGCGGTGGGGTGGAGGGGTTGCAGAAGGCTCTTTGGTGGTGTCCGTCTCCAAGACCTGCCAGTCCTCCCACGTGGTGGCCAGAGGAACCATGCGAGGAGAAGCTGGCAGGATGCAGGACCCTCCCAGTTCCCAGCATCAAGACCCAAAATGAGGGTGTTTGCCTTTGTAGTCTCCCTCCTGCCACCCACACTCCCTCTGTGTCAGGGGCACAGCTTGAGCCATGAGTCCATCCCCACCCAGAACCATGGGCGTAGCCTCTCCCTGGGACATGAAGCCAGGCAGAAAGCAAAGATTGGGGCTTTGTTTTCAGCATCAGCAAATGCCACCTGCCTGTCTGTAAAGTCCAGGCAGACCTGGATGGCCCTGGGGAGGCAGGCAAGGTGCAGGGGCGTCCAGTCAGGGTCAGTGAAAGCGTGGTATTGTCCAAACCACTGCCCCACGGCCCAGATCCCCTCCTGGGGGGTAAAACTGAGGACCCCTTTCCTCCTGACAGACTCCTGAGCCACCCCCACAGCCCACCAGTCCCCCGCCTCGGCCACCTCCACCTCCCAGCAGTGCCTCCCCGTGGCGAAGCCCTGGCTGCCCAGCACGCACGGCTCCGTGTCGAACCGCTCGGGGTTGTTGGGCAGTGAGGTCCACACGTCCCCCCGTCCCACGCCTCTCTGGTCACCACCCAGGATGAGGAAGGGGTTGGCGGTGTCTGGGTCCAGGGTCACGTCAGCTGGGGACAGAGGAGGGGAAGCTGCTCAGGACAGGCAGCCCCAGGGGTGTGTCGGGGCTGCAYCCACCCCAGCAAGAGAAGAGACAGGGTGATTTCCTTTCCCCTTCCCAGAGATGTCCAGCTCGTGCTTGACTGCCCCAGCCTCAATGCTGCCCTGATCCTGCCCCTGCTCCTGATCCAGGAGCTTCCATGTGATCCCTGGCCAAGGAGACCCCAGTTTCCTGGAGGAGGATGCACCTGAGTGGATGGGTGGAGATCTGCTGTGCAGACACCCGGACCTGAGCCTGGATGTCTCTAGTGCTGCAACAGTGAAACAGGCACGTCTGGGCACAAACCAGTGTGACAGACATTACCACAAGACCCCAGATTCCTGTTTCTTTCTGTGGGCAATGGAGGGAGCCAAGGATGGCAGCTCAGGTGTCTTTGGTGTTGGTGGTGGGTCTACAGCGTGAGGAATTCAGCTGAGGGTGTTGCAGCCACCAAGTCTCAACCCTGTGACAAGCCCAGGCTGGGATAAGCCCCAGGTGCTTTGACCCTAAATAGCTCTTCCACAGCGGAAGCAGGATGCATTTTTCTCCTCAACAGAGGATAGTTCCCCCTCCTCTTCCCTTGTAAAAACTCACCTCTTCCACTCATCTCCTCCACCTCATTAGCCAGGGTGTCCCTCTCTTCTCTCTCCATCCTGGATACCAACATGTCTGCAGAAAATCAACAGAAGGGGAGGCAGGATTCCCTGTTAAAAGTGGAAATTGCAAGACTCAGAGACCACCTAAAGATGATAAGGAAGCAGAAGGAATGATGGAAAAGTCACAGCATTCAGGCACTTTTTAGACAGCACTCACCTGCAGGCTGACTCCAGGAAAGGAGGTTTTGGATGGGTCTGAAGGTCTTCAGTCTGCTCTCCACTCCCCTGACCTCCTCATCAGCTCATGGCTGGACTCAGCTTGCACAGCATTTCCAACTTGTTCGAGTGAGGAGATCAAAGTCCAGAGGGGCTGGGTGGGCTGGAGAGCACAGCTGAGAGTCCGGCACCTTCGCCTCTCTGTGGGGGACCACACCGCTGGAGCTTCCACCTCCCCTCCTCTTGGTGACTGCCTCCCATGCCCTGAAGCTGCCGGCGGGCGTGTGACCTCATCTAACACTTGAATTTGGGAGTTCCCTGCTGRTGTTCCTGCAGTGCCCCCGGCCTGTTTGCATCACAGGATCTCCCCTCCCTTGGGCCAGCTGCGGGTGGGTGATAAGAGCCCGCTGCACCTCTGGAAGAGGCTGTATCTTCCTGTGGCAGGATCCTCAGAGCCCTCCTGGGTCAGCGGCACCACATGCACCTTCAGCCCAGTGGGACGTCACTTGGGGACACCAGCCACAGACCAGTGGCCATGCTCTGGGTGTCCAGTCTGCGTACTGTGATGAGGGAGGAGGTCTGGCTCCTTACAGGTGCTGCTTGCTCAGATTTGTCATGCTGCCAGTGGGCTTCAGGGTGGAGATGTTTGCAGGGCGTGTGTTGCCTCGATTGCTCAACTGGTAAGTGGGGGACAGCAGGTGCGGGGCTTTGCATCCCACCTCTCTGTTCTCCGGGCAGCTTTTCATGTGCCCAGGGCTGATGGCCTCACCTCCACTCATAGGGAACTTGGGAGGTGGAACCCACTCTGCTTTATCACATCACTCTGAAAGCCACCGGTTGTGCACAAAATAAAGCAGAGTACAAAGGGACCTGCTGCCAGATGGCTCTGCTGTCTGGTGCAGGGACAGGGGCCCGGGAAGGCAGGACTGGGGACAGACTGGCTTGGCAGGGACTATTCAGTCAGGGACTGCTGTCGCATGGTGGCACGGGCATGGCATGGTGGGGGCTGCTGCTGAACCTCCTGTCTGCAGGGTCAACCAGTGACAAAGTTAAACGTGTACCCCACAGAACCCACCCCCCCAGGTCACAGCCTGCCGCAGGCAAGGGGCTGGACCTGCAGGACCCACATCACCCACCAGCATGGGCAGCCGCGTACCCCCACTTCTGCGGGGCTGGCAGAGGCAGGAGGTCACTACTGCAGGCACAGACGCAACACTCTCTGGGTTCACGTGCACATTTGCAGGTCAAGTGGGGTTGGGCAAGGGCCAGGAGGCCACCCGGCACGGCCCCTCTGTCCGCCTGGTACCCCTGCGGTACCCAGGCCCTCTGACCCTCCCACGGGTCCCCTGCTCACCGGCTGGTCCAGCTTGATGCTCACTGCAAACATGCAGCACTCACACACTCATCTCACAGGCTTCCCACACTCGTGCCCTGCCCCCAGACACCAGCATGGACCCTCCACCTGCCTGATACCCCTGCCTGGACCTGGAGACTCCAACTCACCAGCCAGCCAAGCGCATTGACTGGCTCTGTTTTACCCACGGGCCTTTTTATAGTCCTTTCTGCCTGTCCCCCACCTTTTCCTCCCAGATTCTCTTCTGCTGCACATGCCTTTACCTGTTCACATACTTCCATTGACACCCCCTGGTATCTGGAACCCCCAGCTTCGCATCCTTACAGTCGCAAAAGCCAGGCAGCCCCTCCCTGAAGCGGTGCCTGCAGATTTGTGATAGCCCAGCAATTAGCCTGAGTGATGAGATTGGTTTATTATACTTACCTCCGCTATCATTTGTTGGCCAGGTCTGTGTCTCTGTATGCTTCATTTACCGCCTCCCTCCTTTCCTTGTCATCCCTTTTGGCAAGGTCCCTGATCAGGTCCCTTTACCCGAGCAGATGCTCTCACCGCCGGCGTGTCCCCGTGCTCCCGGCTGGGCTGAGCACCCGGCGGGGCTGCCTTCGCCACACGTCGCAGGGCAGCAGCTTTCTCTGAACAAACCATCCCCGATAGCCTCGCCTCTTGGCCGGGGGGAATTGCTTTTAAGCAATTTTTAAGCTAGTGCTGGGCTTTGCTGCCAACCCTGCGCTGCCCCTGGGTGTGAATCCCGGCTCCGTCACCCCCCTCCTTCCCACTGCTGCCTCCAGGCTCTTTCCGGGTGACTTGCAAAGCAGTGCCTGTGTCCGTCCCCTCCGAGTCCGGGGAGAGCCCTGGGAGGAGGCTGCGATGAGCAGGCGTGGAGGGTGTTTGTGGCCTGTGGATGTTGCCAGAAGAGCACTTCCGGAGCAAAAGCATTGCCAAAAACCCCCACATCGCTCAGCTACTTTCATTTTTGAGCAGAGGCAGCGCAGGAGGAAGCAGATGGCAGGCTGGGACACAGAGTGACATTTTTGTTTGGTTTTCGGACAGGGGAATGCTTAGCTCGGATCGGGGTGACCCCTCCGGACACACCGGGTGATGGCTGAGCAGCTCCTGCCCCGCTGAGAGCCCATGAAAGAGCTCGGGGCCTCCAGGTACACGGCATCTCTCGGAAAACTGCAGATTGAAATAGCTTTCTGCCATCTGCCAAAATTGGTCATGGTTTTCATCTCTTGTTAACAAAGCTGGGACAAAGTCAGCGAGTGATAAGAGGGTTCAGGGGGTTCAGAGTAGGGCCAGGTCCCATCTTGGCTGGATGTTGTATTAGTGTTTTGGTTATTCTCTTGTTTCTCTTCCTTTTTGCCCTTTCCCTCTCCTTCCCTGTCTCCAGGTTGTGCAGCAGCGAAGAGGATGCTCTCCGGTTTCCACCTCCACTGCTCTCTGCTGGCTTTTATCATCTATGGTTTAGTTTTCCAAGTTCACGAGCTGCAGTCAGGTAGGGATCCCCCTGGTTCTTGCTGATCCCTGTGGCATTGCTTCCAGCCTGAATACCTTCCTGGCTGCCAGTGCAGCTACTCCCTGTGAATGGCAGAGCACAGAGCAGGGTCGGGCCCTTTGCCACAAACCTTGTCCACTTCTGAGAGTGCCAGCATCCCTCTGGATCCTGCTTTATTCCTCCGGCCATGTCAGCACAGGCATTTGCACAACCTCGCTGAACTCAGGTGGAGATTAGATGATGCCAATGAGTTGATTATAGTTTGCTGCCGTGTCCCTCCCCACTTACCCTGTTCCCAGCATGTTCCTGGCATGTCATCGCTTTACTGGGCTGTGTCCAGGGTGCACCAGACCCTTTGCAGAACCAATTCAATAAAGGGAAAAAACAACAACAAAAAATCTTTTAAAAAATATTCAGGGCTCTTTTTCTGTTAGATTGCTGACCTGAAGCAGCTTCTTCAAGGCAGCCCTGGCAAAAGGATGCAGCACAACAGTTGACTTGAAAGTTACCTTGCCAAAAAAAAAGTTGATTCGCTTTTGTTTTCCTTCAACCAGAAACCATTTTCTGTGTGAGTTGAGTGGCCAGCTTATTAATATGCCTTTTTTTTTTAATTTCCAAAGGTGCCCAGGGCACCTGAGACATTTTTATTTTCTCTTGTAATAGGTGCGAATAGCTGAGGATATTTGAGTTTTATTTGTACCCAAGTTGTCTGCTTTCTCCAGCCAACCACCCAGAAACCTTCCAGCCACTTCCTTCCTTCTTTATCCTGCTTTCTCCCCACCCTGAGCAGCATGGGCAGCACTTGTCCCCTTGAGAACAAATCATCTTTTAGGGATTTGAAGAACTTTAGGGTAGCGCAGGACAGGGAAGCAGAGGAAGGGGCGGTGGCCCGGCCCCAGCCCATTCACCGTGCTGCATGGCAGGGGTCCCTCTCCCAACCCTCCCCTCAAAGCCTCATCTCCCCCAGCGCGGTTACGCTCCCAACGCGATGGCACGGCCCGGCAGCACATGAACCGCGTGGAGCAGCATCCACTGGTTTTCCGAGCTCAGTCACCACAGCAAACTCATGGTTATTTCTTCTTCCTCCCGGGGTTTCTCCCAGCACCGCTCAATGTGATGGGACCCCCCGGCCCCATCACCGTGGCCATGGGCGAGGATGTGGTGTTGCCCTGCCGCTTCTCCCCAGAGCAGAGCGCGCAGGACACGGAGGTGATCTGGTTTCGGGAACACTTCTCGCCCTTTGTGCATCGCTACAAGGGGGGCCAGGACCAGTACGGGGAGCAGATGCTTCAATACCAAGGGCGCACCGAGTTGCTGAAGGATGGCCTCACCAAGGGCAGCGTGGACTTGAAAATTTTCCATGTCCAACTGTCTGACAGAGGGAATTACACCTGCTTTGTTCACCGTGACTCAGATTATGATGAGGCTGTGGTGGAGCTGAAGGTGACAGGTCTGTAGTCCATGTCCCTGCTACCTCTAATTTACTTGCTCGTAACCAGCGCTCTTCTTCTCTGTCCTTCTTCCCAGCAGCAATTTCAGGTGGTTGCTTTGGAAATAGGGTTTTATTAGGTCCCGTGGTTGAAAATACCAAGAATGTCTCAGGGAGGTAAAATTGCCTACCAAGCAGCTGTAAGGAGCTCATGAGATATGCGACCTGCTTCAGAAGTGTTCTTGATATAGTTTTCTTCATATAGGTGGGTGTAAGAAAAAATTTGGCATTGGGTAGTATAGTAAGAATGTTTGGTTTAATATGCAGGCCTGCAGATTATTTTGCTGCAGTAGTAGCCTCCAAAGCAGATCTTTGAGTTATGTGAAAAAGACTGCAAGAAATGTCCTGACTCCAGGTGACACTTGTCTTAAAAAAACCCTGGGATTTATCTATGTCAAAGTTCATCCCTTCTTGTCGGGGAGAGGAACAGTCAGGCCACCTCATTCCCCCAGTATCCAGCATCTCGCAGGATCACCCGGGGGTCTCTGTTTTCCCGCAGCCAGCGGCTCTGCCCCGCTCATCGTGCTGGAGCGCTACCAGGATGGGGGGATCCAGGTGACCTGTCGCTCGGCCGGCTGGTACCCGCAGCCCCGGGTGCTGTGGCAAGATCCCCATGGGCGGCATCTCCCATCCCTCTCGGAAAGCGTTACCCAGGACAAGAGTGGCCTCTTTGCAGTGGAAAGCAGCATAATCCTCACCAGGGGCGCGAACCAGAAACTCTCGTGCTCGGTCCGACATGCCCTGCGCAGCCAAGAACAGGGATTAGCTTTTTACATATCAGGTGAGCAGAGGACGAGTTAACGTTCCCGACGCCGGCAGAAAATCTCAGGTGCGTTTTGCAGGCTGTGTGTTCAGTGCATCGAGTGTATTTTGCACGCTGTGTGTGCAAACAGCTGTGGCTTTCAGCAGCGTTTGTGCAGGTGTGCTGCCAGAATTCACCAGTTCTGTCTTGAAGTGCGTGTTTCGGGGGGAAAAATACAATCCTCATTGTAGCAGAGTTTCTATAGACACTTGGGTTAAATACAAACATTCATAACACTGGAACCAAACAAAAAAGGAGAAACCAACCCGTGCCCTTAGTCTCACCTGCTGTGAAATCCTTTTCTGCTGGTTTGGTATGAGAAATAAATCATTGTGTCTCATTTTAGCATCTGCATATATTGAATATATTTTATTTTTTTCCTTGTCACACAGAAAAACTCCTTTTTTACTGGAAGATTGATTTAGGGGTGGGGAATATATCAGAACAGAGATGCAACGGTGAACTGGACTAACCATACACCAAACTGCACCGCAGTATCATGTGCTTTTCAGCTGCATCCTGTTCCTTTTTTAGTTTGGGAATGAACAATTTTGGGAGATTTTATTTCCCTGGGGGGCCCGTACCTTTCTCCTGGTGATACTGCTCTGCACTGGAGTGTTGCTGTTGATGCATATGTTACCCTGTTTCTGATCTTATGTTCCCTAATGAAATTATAATACATTTTTCCAAAGAAGAAGAAAACATGATTTAACTAGAAATAATTTGGTTAGAAGTCCATTTTCCCTTTAAAAATCTCCCACAATGTTTGCAGACAAAACATCATCAGCCTCAGACAAGTGCTAAATTGCCAAAACGGATTTTTTTTTTTTTATATTATTTTTCGTCAGTTTGTGGAGTACAGTCAGGAGCTGATTTTCACCCTCAATGGAATTCAGACCCACTTGAGATGATCTTGTGTGAAATAATAGAAATAATCTACTTCCTGTTGCTACTTGCAGAGTAACCTAAACCCCTTTGGGGATTTTATTTTTCAGATCCCTTTTTCCAAAATGCCCATCCTTGGATGACTGCCCTGGGTGTGGTCCTGGTTGCTGTGGTCGCTCTCCTTATTATCGCTGTTTATCTATTTAAAATTAAAGGTATCATCCTGGCACGGTGTTTGGGGAGGGGGGCTGGGCGGCTGTCCTATTCAGCTGCCTCTGGTTTTGACAGACGAGTGGATTTGGGAAATGCCGGGATGGTCCCGCAGCCTTGTCTTGGTGTCTTGGACGCACGTACAGTGCCAGAGAAGTTAAAGACCCAGAAAAGAAAGGTTGTTTCTCCAACAAAAAGGCTAGCGAAGAAGGAAGTGGGCATTAGAGCAGCGTGAGCCACCCGTTCCTCTGCCCCAGCCGAGGGTGGATTCTGCCCACAGAAATGGAGCAGTAATTTGCTTGGCCCTGCAAAAAAACCCTGGCACTTTTGGGGGCCCGGCAGGGCTTGCTTTCCTTCTGAAAGACCTCTCTGGGGGTAAATAATACAGAGGATAAAGGAAACTGAAATCCTCTGTTTCTCACCTAAAGGAGATGGCACTGGTGTGTCGTGCGGGCACTGCAGCGCTTCCAGAACCCGCGGCCTTTCTGCCTTGCAAGTGGCTGTAACGCCTGCTGTGGTTTAATCAGTGCTCTTTGGAAGGGATGATTTTTTAAATTATTTACATTTCTTTCTTTCCTTTGTAGGAAAGCATGAGAAAAAAATAGGTAAGCTTTACTTTCTATTTTCCAGAAACTGGAGTATTCCCTCAAATGGAAGAATTCATGGTGCACGTTTCTGGGGGACGTGGGGGAGGGAGGTGGTTTGTCTAGCGGCTACAGAAGATTGTGAAATTAATTTATGAAATGATGRAATTATGAAATGATGTTGTAATTTTAAAGAAAACCATTGCAGAACCAAAGAAAGCATGAACAGATGTACCAACAGTGAACTTTTTGCTTTTCAAAGGGCTCTTAAGGTTCTTCACAAAGCTGGAGGAAGCTTTGGGGTAGCACATTTCATTTTGCAGGGGCCTCAGCTTTGTCTCAGCACTAAAAAAACAGAGGGGCAGGACGGTTAGGTAGCACTGAAGATGAAACTTAACCACATGCTCCTCCCTTGTCGATGCAAACCTACCCATTCACCGCTGCCCTGGAGCTGGAGCCCTTGCTCAGGTCTCCAGCAACGCAGCGCTGGCCCCGGCCCAAGGTGGGTTCAGGGAGGGTGGGCAAGATCTCCAAAAATCTTGAGAAGAAAGGTCTTGAGGAGCTCCTGGGCAGAAGTTTTTCCATCGTGAGCAATTTCAGCCTCCTCCCCACCCCAACAAGTGTATCGGGGAAAAAGGAAACAGCTTTGGTGATGATGCTCTGTTCTGGTTTTGCTTTTCAGCAATGCAAGAGGCAGCACTGCGTAAGTCCCGCTCCCCATCTTCCCGGTGAAATCCTCTGTGAAAACTTTCAGACTTTTTTATTCATCCTCTCTGTCGGAATGTTCTTTTTAGGCAGATACTTTACTTCCCCCTCCCCTGACCCCCTAGTAGTGTGAAAAGTCACTCTGAAAAGTCATTAGGATTTTTTCCCTGAGTGACTGTCAATGCTTTTTAACACTCCCATTTTAATTTAAGTAGTGAAATAGTACTGAAAAGTTATTGGTTTTTAGGGGAAGATTACAGAAACCTAAGCTGTTGAGAATTTTCTTATAAAAATGTAGACTGTTTGATTATCAAGAAATTAAAAAAAAACAAACACACTTGAAGAGGGCATATATTTTTGTTTGTTTGTTTGCTTGCAGCTCATAGAATTGCCAAGAAATAGTGCTTTGACTACTAAAAATGAGCTCTTGCTACATTGGTGCCAATGCAGGGGGAAATAAATGATGGGGAAAATAAATACAGGTCAGCTCGCTCAGGAATCCTGAGCATCCTTGCAACCAGAGTATAAATCAGCACTTCTGCTCCCTTCATCACAGCCTCTCCTCACCTGTGTGGCCCTTTAGCTGGGGTCCCAGGGCAGGGACTGGGTCAAATAGTAACTCCTGTGTGTTTCTGTTTGTTGTTCAGGGGACTGTGATGCAGAAATTGGTGAGTCTCCTTCTCTTCCTTACAAAGGACTTTTTACAGAGTCTGTATAGGGTGGTGGGGTTTTTTTTCATTTTTACTTTTAAAGTGTGAAGTGAACCAAAAAGTAGTTGGGGGATGGGGGGAAAAGGAGAGTGAATTTGAGAATCAAAAAATTAAAGATCATTGAAGATGGTGTCTGGGGTTGGAGGTGGATGGCTGCAGCGGTGGCACAGGCAAGGTGAGAGTGCCCTGTGACAGGTCCCCTTGTAGGTAAGGGTCCTCCCCGAGACCTTTTCCCGCCCCAGATTTGAGCAGGACAACCTGCACCATCACCTGCAGAGCAGAGCTCCAGGCTGGGGATGGGAGAGGGCTTTGCATTGCCAAGCATTGGCAGACACCCCCCCTCCTGCACATGCAGGTGGTTATGGGAGAGGTTGTGTCCAAATCAGTATCCCCCAACCCATTTGTGCTGATCTATCTTCTCTTTCAGAGAAGCAAGCTGAAGAACTTGGTGAGTATTGTTCTCCTTCCTATATGGGAGACTTTTCAGTTGGGCCATTTTCTCACCTCATTTTGCATGTATGCCCTGGTTTTGGTTTTCCTTTTAGGAAACGAAGAGGTAGCAAATACTGAACTCATTTCAGAAACGTGCTCTCTATGTGTTTTTAAGCTATTCCCTGTGATCCTTCTATACTAAGAAGAAAATTCTTTCAGTTTTCAAAGAAAGTACAAACAGATCATAAATATATGCCTGAATCAGGACAGGCGCATGATTGTATTTGTAGAAAATGGATGGAGCCCTTTCATGTAGCTAGACATTGAAGTTTTGAAGCTACACGCTGTGAAATGACTTTCACAGATATAGCAACAATTCAGAAAATGTGCAACTACACTGGCATATCATTATCCTGAGCTAATCCAGTACAAGTGTGTTCAGATTACCTTTCATCGGTGGTTTTTTTATATTTTTTTTAAAGCATGGAGAAGATATGCAGTGCCTATAGGAGAAGGTAATTAAAGTTTGGCCTTTCAGGGTGCTGAATCATCTTCCTTGCTTTAATCTCCCTTCCTGGTAGTTCCCCTCCCGCAGTGATGCTGGTGGGACCAGGGATGCTTCTGCCAACCCTCATGTTACAGGAGGAAGTGTAACACAGACTCCTTGTTCGTTTGGTGCATGCCCCAGTTTCAGGCAAATCTGGAGAGTCCTGGTCCTCAGTGAGCATTGCTGGCTGTGTTTTAGAGACATGGGGACTTCTTCAGCCGATCCTCTTCCCTCTCTGCTTGATGTCATCCCTCTGCTTCATTTTCTGTTCCTTGCACTAATGTTGTTACCGTGTGCAGCTTCCCATGCCACAGTCTGCCAGCTATCGCTTGCACCCTTTTTCTTCTTCCTTATGCAGCCCCAGCAAAGATCTCACCTAGGGTGAGCTCTGCCCTGATGTGTTGACTCCGACTCTCCTGCAGTGAAGGTGGTTCTGGATCCAGACACAGCCCACTGCGACCTTGTCCTGTCTGACGACTGCAAAAGTGTGAAACGACAAGACACGCGGCAGGACATCCCCGACATCCCTGAGAGGTTTAACCCGTGGCGCTGCGTGCTGGGTCGTGAAGGCTTCACCTCGGGGAGATGCTACTGGGAGGTGGAGGCGGTGGATGGAGGAGGATGGACTGTGGGGGTCTCTAGAGAAGATGTGAAAAGGAAGGGCGAGATTGAGTTTAAACCAGAGGAGGGCATCTGGGCAGTGGGGCAGTGGGCAGGGCACTTCCAAGCTCTCACATCCCCTAATCGCACTCTCCTTCCTGAAATCCAGACTCCCAAGCGGATCCGGGTCTCTCTGGATTATGAAGAGGGACGGGTGGCATTTTTCAGTGTTGACGAGGAGATTCCCATCTTCACGTTTCCACTGGTATCATTTGAGGGGATAAGAGTCCACCCTTGGGTCTGGCTGGGTCCTGGGACATGGCTCAAAATGTGGCCCTGATTAAGGGGAGGGAGTAAGAGAAGGCTTTTTTAGGGGACCTCAGGAGTTCAGACTCACAGAAGGGTTTAGGTTGGAAGGAACCTGTGGAGGTTTCTGTTGCAACCACCTGCTCACAGCAGGGCTAACCTCAAAGCTGCTTTAGGTGTCTTTGGGCCTTGTTCAGCTGAATTGTGTAGGATCTCCAAGGGTGGAGATCTCGTTACCTCTCTGGACCTCTGTCCTGGTGCTGCACCTCTCTCAAGGGGAAGAATTAACCCTTTATGTTTGGTCAGAGTTTTCCCAATTGCAACTAGTTACTGTCGCCTTCCATCCTCGCTCTCTACCTGTTGAACACTTCCACTGAAAAGACACTCCTGCAACAGGGATCGCTTTTTAAATGTACAGAATAAAGTTACTTCAGTCTGTATGTGTGTCAGCACCAAATGTCTGTGTCTGAGGCATTGTCTCCACCTCCTTTTAGCCTGTGGGGAGTTGCAGGCACTTTTGAGAAAATGGTTGACTGCATCCTGCAGGAGACAACGAAGGCATATCAGTGGGATCGGTCCATGGCTGCGTGTGTCCCCACGCCTGCCTGCAGCACAAGCCCTGGTGAGAAGCTCACCTGTGACCTGGAGACATCTAACACTGCGAGACGGGTCTCACCTTTGGTTGCTCGTTCTGGGGGAGGAAAAGCTGCTTTTGCTTACAGTGCTGAGGAGCCTGGAGCAGGCTCAGAATGTCCCATGTGGGCTGAAACGAAGCTGGAGAAACCAAAAATTCATCTGAAGAAGGGCATCTCATATTGAGGCATGGTTTTGGGCAACTCCAGATTATTTTGCTGTAGTGGAAACTGCCACCTGCAAGGGGAGGATAGAAGTATGTGCCTCCTCTGGGGCCAGACATGCTTTTGCACCAGATCCTCCATTCAACTGATGTCCAGCAAGCATGGAGCTTCCCAAAGGAAGGCTTCACCATTACTGCTGAATTCGTGGGCTTCTCAGAAATGAAAGAGGATGCACTTGCATGTGTGCCAGGGTAGGTCTGTTCATGCTCAGCCCAGGGCAGCTCCATCCTCCCACCATGGAGGAGCCCAAAGCTCAGAGATGCTATTAAGGCTTTCACCTTTCTCTCCAGGGCTGCCCAGCTCCCAGGAGTAATGCTCCCAGAGGTTGGTGGTCATGTCTCAGCTTTGTTCTTTGCTGTGCACAAGCCCACACGATGCAGCAGATGCCAGATCAGCTGTGAGGTTTGCAGTAGCGGAGGGGCTTGTTGAAGGACGCAGTGACAAAGCGCTCCAAAGCCCCCTGTGAACAGTGTCACAAGTCTACAGGGACAGGCAGCATGAGAGTGGCCCCTGCTGCCAGGGCTCTGAAGAGTGGTTAGACGTTCGTGGCCCTAAAGAAGGCTGGTGAGAAGGTGAAGATACAGACCCTGCTTTCTGCACTGGAGCAAGAGCACCATGCTCCTCAAGCCAGGGGCGATGCAGTTGCATGTTTCTATGACCCTCAGGCACCATCACCTCATGATCTCCTTCCTGTTTCCCAGAGTCACATACGGTGTTGGTGAGGTGCTAAAGGAAGTGGAAACAGCCTGGATCACCTCGTTCCCTCCAAACACCCACTTGAAACAGTCTGTGGGTGAAATCAAGGTTTGGGTAACAACCTCATGGGAGATCGACCCCCAGGGTGTGGGAACAGGCTCTGGAGCAGGGGAGGAAGCTGATGGGCAGGACAAAAAGGTGAACCTAGGAGAGAAATGAAAGAGTGGACTGCAAATGTGGGGCAAAAGCGTCGTCGCTGGCAGGATGGCTGACGTAACCCTCATCTCCCTCTTGCCTTCACCTGAGGGAAGCAGGTTTAGCAAGGAGACACTGTCCCTGCTACTTTGCTCTCCCCACCTGGATCTCAGGACCCCAGGATCTCTCCTGGCCTCCTCCTCACTGCTCGTAACCAGCCATGGGAAGAGTGTGCCTGCAGATGACTCCTGACCTGTGCACCCCTTTCCTCCGGTACGGCGTGCCCCTTCCCCTTCAGCAAGGCTTGTGGCAGTAGACTGCTTGGGTCTTCTGCTCCTTCTCCTTCAGGGAGTCAAGCAGGTGGGGTGAAGGACCTTTTGAAGGTTCAAGGTGTCCTAGTGCGTTCATTCACCTGGAAAAGGGAGACAGAGAGTCAGAAGCAATGATAAGGGCTGGGGGTTGGGAACGTGGGGCTGTGGCATGGAAGAACAACCGGTGGTGTCATGGGGGATGCTGTATGTCCAGGGTGAGGGTAGGAGTAGTGCTGTGGAGGAGGGGAAACCACATGCAGGCTTAATCCCTGGGATCCCATAAGAAGGCCAGGGTTACATTTGCTCTCTCCCTTCCTATCCCCTGCGTTCTGTTGGAAATCACTGATGCAGAGCCAAAAAACAGCCCCCCAAGTTCTGCCTCTGCTCCTGCCTCCAGCCCTCTTACTACAAGCGGAACTAAAATGCCCTTGCAGTGAGTGGGGCTGGGAGAGGACACAGGAGGGACAGCTGACCCCAATGGACCAGAGGGATATTGCATACCATGTAGCGTCATGCTCAGCAATAAAACTGGGAGGGGGGGAGTTTTTCCAAGGTACCATTGCTTGAAGACCGACTGGGCATTGATCTGCTGGTGGGAGGTGGTGAGTGAATGCTTTTGCATCACTTTTTTTCTCTCTCTCTTTCCTTCACTCATTAAACTGCCTTTATATTGACCCACAAAGTTTTTTTTCGCACTTTTGCTTTTCCAGTTCTCTCCCTCATCCTGCTATAGAGGCAGTGGGCGAGCGGCTGGTGGGTGCTTAGCTGCTGGCCGGGGTTGACCCACCACAATCCACAGAATGGAAAACCAGTAGAAAACCAATATCTCCCCTCCTCTGTAGCATCTCCCCTTGCACTTTTGGGTGGCCCTCCAATCCCACAGTCTGAGATGCTCTGCAGTGACCCATGAACCAGGGAAGTGGAGACAGCTCGGCAGCACAGACAGCAGGAGGAATTGCAAAACCGAGCTCCTTCCTCTGCCTCTAATCTCCTTGCCCGGTCTGTGCTGTGGCTTCTCCCACAAATGTTAGAGCTGCCTCTCAGCTCTCCAGAAGAGCCATCCCCATTTTTCCTGGCAAGCCAGAAAGAAAGAATCCCTTGTCTACACCATGAAGAACTGGCTGAGGTAATGTGCAGAAACTGTTTCTCATTGGTATGCCAAGTAGACTGCGGTCCCCAGGTTGAGGTGCCTTAAGGATCGAAGCCCAGAGTGTGCTGAGGAGGAAGGGGCAGACATTTGTGCAAGGGACCCTTTACCCGGGATGTAAAAAGGTGGGGCATTGGGGGCAAGGGGACATGCAAGGGCACCTCCTGGCTGCAACCCTCCCTCCTTTACTGCGCAGAAGCAAGAAATTATGGAGCCAGTCTCTGGTTGAGACTTTCCCAAGGAGACGGTGGCGTGGCAGCACAGCTAAAGCGGGGGCCGTGCTGAAGGACAGGAGATGTGTTTGGCTGCTCAGGAAGCCGTGGCTCCCTTCCCACAGCTGGGCGTGCTGATAGAGGCCCTGGGCAGCCCCGCCACTAGCGCTGCCGCCAGAGCAGTGCCCAGTCCTTGGGCAGGAGGGAGGCAAAACAGCAGGAGAGCAAACGCTGGAGGGTCCAGGGGTGAGTCCCAGGGAAGCAGTGTCCATCGGGGGCCGGGCACTCGGGATAGCCGCGTCTGTGCATGGGAAGCTCTTTTCATATGAACCCAAACCAAGCAGAGGGCTCACCTGGCGTTGGGTAAGAGCGCATTCAGGGAGCCTCTTCCAGCACACGGCTTTTCTGGGCTGGGGTGGGTGTGGGTATGCGGGAATGTGAACACTGTGGAGCCACAGCTTTTGCAGTGGTGAGGGCAGCAATGCCACCCCAGCGGGGCGGGCACCGCCATGAGGAGGCGCGTGAATCAGGTTCTCCCTCCCACGGAGGAGGATGGGGTGAACAAAAGGGCAGACATGGTGTCTCCTTGCTGACCTTGCTGCCCTCCAAGGACGAGATCACAGGGTGGGTGCTGGCAATAGGTGTGGGACTCGTCTCTCCCTTCCATCCTCCCAGGGAGGAGCTGTGGGCCTCAGAGGGCTCCCAGAGGGTCTGGCAGTGGATGCCAGCTCTGTTGCAACCGGCGCTTGTGCATGAAGAAAGGTGACGCGTAGGTGCGTGCCTGCCTGTGCCCACACCTCTCGGCTCTCCCTTCCAGGCCATGCAGGTCCTTGCCCTGCTCCCACTCATCCTCCCGGCCCTGCTGCCCACAGCCGGCACTACCAACCCAGGCCAGCCCTGCCCGTCGGAGATGAACAAGGTCAAGGACCTCCTAGAGGTGAACTGCACAGGGCAGGCTCTCAGCGCGGTGCCCCCAGACCTGCCCGCGGACACAGGCATCCTGCTGCTCAACGCCAACCGCCTGGTATCCCTCTCCACCGCCGCCTTCCTGCCCCTTGCCCAGCTGCAGGACCTTGACCTGGCTGACAACGGGCTGGCGGCTCTGCACACCGGGCCCCTGCTGCCGTCCCTGAGGGAGCTGATTCTCTCCCGCAATGCRCTGGGGGCCCTGCCAGCCCTGCAGGGCCTGCCCGCGCTCACCCACCTGGCCGTGGCCCACAACAGCCTGGCGACGCTGGCCCCGGGGGCTTTCCACCCTGTGCCACGGCTGCAGGACCTGGACCTGCGAGGGAACCAGCTGCAGACACTGCCCCCGGAGGCCTTTGCAGGGCTGAGGGCACTCAAGTACTTGGACCTCTCAGACAACCTCCTGGAGGAGCTCCCCAAGGAGCTGCTGCAGGATCTGCAAAAGCTGGAGACCCTCTGGCTCTCAGGGAACCGCCTGCAGACCCTGCCCAACGGCTTCTTCCCCGAGGGGCACCTCTTCGCGTACGTCTTCCTCACTGAGAACCCCTGGCATTGCGACTGCGACCTGCGCTACCTGCGGGCCTGGATCTTGCAGAACGATGGCAGTGTCTATCAGCCGGAGCGGGGCCTGGAGAAGACAAAGGTGGAGGTCGCCCCTGAGAAGGTGCTGTGCCACAGCCCCCCTGAGCATTGGCGGAAGCCCGTCATCCACTTCAAGCCCAACTGCGGCAACTTGGGGGATGCAGATGAGGAGGAAGAGGACGAATACTATGATGGGGAAGAAACGATGGAGAAAGCTACCGTGATCTTCCCCCCTCATCCACCAATCCCCAAAGAGCACACTACCATGGCCCATGTTGTTACCTGGTCTCCCCACACTACCACAAGACCTCCTCTCAGCACCCCTTGTAACTCCAGCCTTGCCCCAAGCACTTCACTTGCGATGCCTGCGAGCACCAGAGCTCCCAGCACCACTACTCCTGCGCCAGCCAGTCCCACTGTCACACCCGCACAGACCCCCAGCACTGCCGCCGTCCTCATTGCTGCTCCCGCCAGCACCCTGCACAGATCTGCCACCCTCGTCTCCACCACCTCACTGCCAACCACTGTGAGCACCAGACCTCCCAGCACCAGCAGCCATCCCCAAACCATCCTCGCTTCCGGCACTACCAACACCTATACCACTCTCGTGTCCACTGGCGAGTTTTCCACCACCTCCACGGCAGTGCCTCCTACTGCCATGCTAGAGGCCTCTTCCATTGTCACATCTTCATTTCCTCTGACGTCGACCACACCGGTGGTCTCCACCACCATGCTTTCCACTCATGCCCCAATGCTGCTAGCTCCCCTGGAGACCACCCAGCCTGCACCTTCCCCTCCACCTGCACCTCTCCCCCTCTGCCCGTGCTCCACCCCAGGACTGGCCGTACCCATGCTGCACTCGCAAGCAGGTGGGGAGGGTCCGCAGTGGGGGCAGTGGGTGCTGAGGCATTGCTGCCTATTGCACTGGGTGCTCTACCTGGCCTCCTTGGCTCTGCTGGTCCTGACCGTGCTGGCTCTAGCAGGCTGGCTGGCGTGGATGTGTCTGGTGGGACGGCCCTCCTGGCACAAGTCCCTGCAGACCCAAGAGGTGCAGTATCCRCTGCTGAGGCAGAGGGAGTCAACAGGAAGCCCTGTGATGCATCTCAACAGCTTCAAAAGCCCACACCAGCGCCCCATGTTCTGTACCATCAAGGAAGTAGAGTTGTGCCCTGAGGTCACTTACTGCACAATTAAAGACCTGGGGATACAACGCAGTCCTCCTGTGAGTTCCTCCTTCTGCACCACGAAGGAGCTGTGGGTCCACAACAGTCCTCTGAATGCCTCATTCAAGTCTTTCTCCAGGAAGCTGATGGTCACAAACCTCAGCTCCCTGAGGACCCCTTCTGCTTACAGCCTGGACAGGGGTGTCAAGGCCATCGGTGATGTCAGAGTGAAATATGCTGGCAACACCTTGTAAATGCTTCAGTACATTCAGAGAAAGAGATGGAAGGTCGTGGCTCTGCTTCACGTACCCTTGTGTTACAAGGGAAAGATCTGCTTGCCCAGGCGGAAGCCATCCAGCTCCTTCCCCTAGCATTACTCTCACATACTCTGAGGTTTCTAGATCTGAAATAATTACTTGGGTTCTTGGCAGGCAGAGAAAATGTCCTAAACTGGTCAGTGATAGTTTGGGGCTGACACTGCCTGATTTTGGGGTGAATGTGGGAAAGCAGAGCTTACTTTGTACGCTGTGTCCCAACTGCTTCTGTTTGAATGATGCTTTCAACTCAGTGCCAGGTTATTAATCACAGAATAAATATTCTCTTTGCCTGAATTTCAAATGGGTGGTAGTTTCATTTCATTGGACGTCCCATAGTCSTGGCAGGGTACAGTGAATGACAAAATTGCCTTCAGTACTTGGAACAGTGACGGTAGAAAGGAAAAATCCACTTATACCCAGCTTCCAGACTTTTGCCCCAAAGGTATGATCCTTCACTGTGGGATTGAATCTCGTAGGAAAAGCATCCCACTGCATGTCCCACTGTCACATAATAAGTTCAGGAAACAGTAGGTGTCAGTGCCTCTGCATGACCCATCATGGGATGGCTGGAAATGGGGGAGGAGGATGGGAGACTTCAGAGGTAACTTGTAAGGGGTCACACTAGGACAAAATGTCCGGGGGCTGGCCAAAATTTGTGACCGCCTGCGCAGAAATCATCCAAACATTTTGGGAGGTGTGAGAAGGAGACAGAGGTTGTCATTGGCGGGGGTCAAATGGCAGGCCCCAGCACTGGTGCACAAATGCAGCGACTAGATCATATGAATCACTTTTGCAGTCTCAAATGCTGTTCCAGTTCAAACTGTCCCAAATATGTCATCCAGCTACTGTGGGTCAGCAGGCTTTCTGCCAGATTCATTAATTGGTCCACAGAAGGGTACCTGTGCTTGTGCTTGGCCAGCTGGGGTGAGCATCCTTCTATGCAAGTGTGTCTGCTGGTCAAGCTCACGTGTGCGAGTGCGTCTGTGGACACACAAGCTCTGCATTTCTAAGCAAGCGTTTGTCTGTGTGTTGGTGCTGTCCTCTGACCCCACCATACTCACTCCCTCTTTCCTGGGACAACAGAAACAGCCCCAGAGACCCCAGATTTGACCCAGAATCCCTCTGAACAACTCTAGAGATGACTGCAACAGCCCAAGAGATCTCGGCTACCCTCAGAGCATCCAAAGGACACATGGATGGCCTTGAGGAGACCCCAGTGACCCCAGAGAGCCCTATTATTTCAGAGTTTGAACTGTTCCTATACATTGATTTTTTTACTTTATCAGATATTTTTACTACATCTTGGGACATTTTTCAGCCCCTTCTGGTCTTACATAGCAATGTTGGTGATTAAGGATGCTTTTCTTGTTTTGTAACAGTGCTATTTCTCACATTCTTGTGCTTAGGCTCTGTGGTGGGGCAGCACGCATCAGCTCTCACCTCTCCAGGAGCTTTGACTTCCTTTTGACACTTCTCCCACAATGTCATGGCGTCCGATTTAGGCCACCAAGCTCTGAATGGCTGGAGAAGTGGACAGGTAAAAAGTGGACAGGACCAGTGGCTAGTGGTTAATGGATCATACTCCACTTTGGTGCTGGTAACGTGGAGTACCACACAGTGCTGTGCTGGAAACCCTTCTGTTCACCATCTTTATCAATGACATGGAGGAGGTGACCGAGTGTGCTTTTATTGTGTTGGCAGATGACACCAGGTTGGGAGGGATCAGTTTGTATGCTTCCAACAGGACTACCATTCAGGGAGCACCATTCATCCTGGAGAAATGGGTTGACAGAAACCTGATGAAAGTTAACAAGGACAAAAGCAAAGTCCTGTACCTTGGAAGGAAGACCACAACAGTGCCAGTGGGGGACAGACTGGGTGGGGAGCAGAGCTACAGGAAAGGACCTGTGTGTCTTCGCCAACAGAAAGGTGAACAAGATCCAGCAGTGCACCCTGGCAGCAAAGAGAGAGCAACAGAAGCCTGGCCTGGGTTAACAGAGCAGAGCCAGTAGACCAAGGGAAGTGATTATCCCCCTCTGCTCAGAACTCATTAGACCACATCTAAAATACTGTTTTGGGGAGCCATGAGAACTTGCAACCCTCCCCTAAACATCCCAGGACCCTCAATTCCCTCCTCAAAGGTACCCCAATATCTCCCAGAATCCCCATTACCTCCGCCTCTCCTTGCAAGTCCTCCCTAGGATTCTCTCACCTCTCCACACAACAAGTACTCCAGGTCACTGCAGGAAGCCAAGAGCTCCCAGAACCACCTAGGAACCCCAAAGCCCCCAGGACCCCCCATCTACCCCAAAATCCTGGCACCCCAGGACTCTCCTATTCCCTCAGGATCTCTCATGCACCCCAAGATGCCTCTCAATCCCGAGATACATGCACATCCTCCCCCATGCCCAACGAACGCAGGCACACAGAGCCCCAGTGCCCTCCACCCACCGCTCCCCGGGGGACCCAGGAATCCAGGCAGTCCTGGTCCCCATCATCACCCATCCAGGACACTCAGGCCATTGGTCCCATGCTTGTCTCCTGTTCCTTGCAAGAAGCACCTGGATGTCTGGGCTCCCCAGCAGAAACAACAAGACCCAGATGGGCAGTTCAGGAGCCACTTTTATTCAACCCAAGTGTGGGGGGAAATTGAGGGATTCCCCAACTCCCAGTGAAGGCATCAGGGCAGGGGAGTGAGTATTCCTGGAGGCACAGGGTTGCAGTGTGGGGAGTATTTGTGTCCCACGGGGTCCCCACAGCATGTACCCTGGGGGTGGGGGGGTTGCGGGAAACCACAGGAGGAACCCATTGTGGGGAAGGTATCTGGGGGCGATTTTGTCCCATAGAGGTACCCATGGATGCTACCTGGGGATCCCAGTATGGGGTGCAGAGCTTTTAAGCCCCCCTAAGTATTATTGGGGGTGTCAGGTGATCTCGAGGGGTCCTCAAGGCAGTTGGGGCCACGCAAGGCAGGGGGTACAGTGAGGACACAAGCCTGGAGGTCAGTATAAGCATGGGGCAAGGTGCCCCGGGTGATCCAGCGCCGGGCGCCTGGCTGGTAGGCGTGGATCAAGTGTGTTTCCCTATAGGTCTCATGACTGTACCCTCCCAGTACGAGCAGCTCCCCCCCCAGCACAGCTGCGCCCCCAACTACATGGGCATGGGGCAGGGGGCTGAGAAGGACCCAGATGTCCAGCTTGGGGCTGTAGACCTCAAAGGTCAGCTGGTCCCTGTAGCCAGTCTCCCCATCCCGCTGGCAGAGCCCCCCTGCCACATAGAGCTGCCCACCTGCCTCCTCCATGATGTGCCCAGCTCGCTGGCCATTCATGGGGGACAGGAACTTGGCAGGCGCACCTGGGATGTAGCGCAGCATGGCCGCCTGGCACTGGGACGCCTCATCACAACCCCCGGACACGTAGAGGGCACCATCCAGGACACACGCCGCGTGCCCACACAGAGCCATCGGCAGGGGCTGGCAGCTCCTGGGCAAGGAGAGAGGGAGGGGGTGAAGGGCAGGTTAAGTAGGGCTGGTGACTGCCTGCCCAGGAGTTCCCCAGTGAGCCATGGCTCCATTGACCACTCAGCAGTCAATGCTGGCCAACACCCTATGAGTCCCAGTGGGCAGCATCAGCTAACACATAATGGATGCCCAAGAGCCATCACTGTTCAATGCTTTGTAGACCCCAAAAGACACCATTGGTCAACCCACAGTGGACTCCCTAATGGACAATATTGGCCAACACCCAGCAGAGCACCCAATGAACATAGCTGGAAGATGATTAAATGATTCATCTCATTGGCAGATGGCCAACAGACCCTCAGTGAATACTCTTGGCCAAAAACTCATTCACCACCCAATAGGTGTCACTGGCCAACACCCAATGACCTCCAAGGAACATGGTTGCTCAACACCCAATAGACCTCTCCCAAAGGCCACTGTAGGCCCATTTTCCATTGGAGGCTCAGTGACCCAAAAAAAAATCAATGGGCACCACTGGCCAATGCAAGGGGCTGCTAGGGCAGAGGAAAGCAGGTGTCCACGTGGAGCGGGCTCACCTCCAGGTGTCGTTGGCCAGGTCATAGCACTCCACAGTGTCTGTGCAGTAAAGCTCCCCCGAGCTGCCCCCCAGGGCATAGATGAAATCCCCAAGTGCCACAGCGGCAAAGTAGCTCCGCCCACAGGTCATGCTGGCCAGGCACTCCCAGGAATCATCCATAGGCTGATACCTGGGTTTGAGAGGTAAAGGGGCAAGAGACTACCTGTTACCTACAATGCCATGAGGTGATGTTGGCACCATTGAGGGCAACAACCCACCTACAACCAGCCAATCCCATAATGCCTTGGGGCCCCATGGTCTCCTTGCATAGGAATATCCCCTACATCTGGGCAATACCAAACCCATAATGCCCTGAGGCATCTCCAGATAGGAGCCTCTCTGCCCTACCCCCAAAAAGCCTCTAACATCCCAGAGTGGAAGGGCACCTCTCAGTCCAACACCCAGCCAATCCCAGAATGCCTTGGGGCCACTTGACCAATGGCAATGCCACAATGCTTTGGGTCCATGGGGCAGCTCTAGCTCCACCAACACCTCCTCTGATCCTACAGTGTCCTGGTGCCACATGGCATCTCTAGGTCCTCTGTAGCCCTCACCTGTAGACACTGGCCAGGGTGTCATGGACCCCGTAGTAGTGCTTTCCACCCAGGACGTAGAGGGTGTTGCCCACCACAGCTACAGCATGGCGGAAGCGTGGGCCATCAGGAAAGTGCCCCAGTGCCCGCCACTCCACCTGCTTCACCAGTCCCACAGCACTGAGGTAGCGGTGGGCAAACCAGAGGTGTCTGCTGGGCTTCCGGGCAGCCAGGTTGGACGACAGTTTGTCTCCACCACAAACCACCAGCACCTCTTGCAAGCAGCGTACCCGGCATGGCAGCTGGGCCATGGGGGCCAAACTTTCTACCACGAGCTCATGGAGGATCTTTGGGTCAGCTACCCCTGCAGTCACTGATGGGATCTTCTTCAGCTCCCAGCTGGACATGAGGGCAAAGCGAACAGATGACAGGACTTCCTTGGCTAGATCCCCTTGGCCATCTCCATTGGCCATAAGCCACCGGGATGCTGCTTCCAAAGCCTCCAATTCATACAGGACATTGAGACCGTCAGAGCGGAGGAGGCGGATGAGAAGGTGTGCGGGAAGATCCAGGAAGGCTGGTGTGGCCACCACGCTGGGGAAGGTGGCCAAGATGTAGTCCTCTGCTACGCGGCCCACCTGGGCCAGCCCATAAGCCACAGCAAAGGCCAGCACGTCCAGGCCAGTTTCTGGGGTCAGGCCACGGGTGAAAACATCCAGGCAGAGGGTGAGGAGCCCCCAGGCCTGGTAGCGCAGGGAGGTCTCGGCTGCCTCCAGGACATCGGGCCACGGCCCTGCCACAGCCCCCGTGTAGGCGAAGGAGAGGAGGAGGCGCAGCTCGGCTGGGGACAGCCCCGTGGCCAGCGGGGCAGTGGGGTCGTGGGTGGCCTCCCGCATGGGGCAAGTGAAGAGGGCCCGGAAGAAGTCACAGGAGCAGCTCAGGGCCAGRCGCTGAACTGGGGGAAGGAGGAAGAATGATGGGGGCAGTGGGGGACCCTTGGCACCGCACAGCTCTCTGGGAGCCCCGGTGTCCTGGCCCCCGCCCCCCAAACCCCCAGCTCTCCCGAGGGGACCAGGCACACAGGCACCTCTACCTCCCCATCCCTGCCTGGAGCCTCAGCCCCCAGCGTCCCTGCCAGGGGACCCGGCTGTCCCAGCGTGCCCTGCCCCCTCCCTCGCCCCTCCTGGGAGACCCTCCCCCCCGGCTCACCTGGGATGACCTCGTCCCCTGCCCGGAGCTGGAGGTCGCAGCCCAGGCCACTGGTGTGGAGTTGCTCCATGGCTCTTAGCGTCTCCCACTGCTCTTCCAGGGGCTTGGGATCCCCCTCCTGGGACTCACTCTCCGGCCGCGGGGCACAGGCGGCCACCACCCGGGGGGCCCCCAGGGCGCGGGCAGCCTCCTCTACCTCCTTCTCCCGGCCACGGGGCAGAGTTCCCCCATAGGCGAAGGCCAGCACGCCCCGCCAGCCCCGTAGCGTAGCCCCGGGTGGCAGGGGGACACGGGGCGGGGGGCCCTGGCGCAGTTCTCTGGTCCTGCCCTCCAGGAAGCGGAGGAAGAAGGAGCTGATGGAAGCCAGGACCACGGCATGGGCCACGTCACCCTCCGGGCCCACGGCCACGTCCACCAGCTGTCCTGCGGTGCGGAGGTTGTCGGCCGTGGCCAGGAAGTGTCCGGCGTGGGCCCCGTCTCGCAGGCTCCACTGGGCTGGGGCCGGCCCCTCCACAACCCACATCTTGCCTGTGGGAGCACAGGGAGCAGGGGTGTCAGGGTGCCGTCTCCATGCCCATGGCAGGAGTCCTGGCTGGGGACACGGGGTCCTGCTACTGGCACTGCCCCATACTGAAAGGTACTGGATCCATCGCCAAAGCCTCTACCGCATAGCTGAGGCCACCAGGAACTGCCCTATAGCTGAATTTAAGGCCCCTTGGCAAAACTGCAGCCCCAAAGGTGAGACCAATAGGCCATGTTGCTGTCCCATACCTGAGGCTGATGTCCCTCATCTGTCTCATTGCTGAACTCAGGATGAAGCTACTGACCCACAGCCAACGCTGCTGCCCCAACTGAAAGCCAAAGCCCCATAGCTCTGTCCACTGTCCCCCATCAAACCCTCCACCCTACAGCGTAAGCCACCAAGCCCTTCCCCAGCCACTGCCCCCTAGTCGAAACTACTGGTGCTCCAACAGCGGCAAAGCCGCTGGTCCCTGGAACAGCTCCACGGCGAAGCCGCCTGTCCCACCCATTCGGTGTGCGGCAGGGACTGCTGCGGGCTGCCTGTCGCGCGTCGTGCTGCCTGTCACGCGTTGTGCTGCCTGTCGCGTGTTGTGATGCATTGCATTGCGAGTTGCATGTGACGTTGCGCGTCGGGCACCTTCCCGCACTGCCTACCGTCGGGGTGTGCCGATCCTCACGCAGTGCGCTCTGTCACACTGCAGTGCGCTGCACGCCGTCGCCCCCCCGCCCCGTCACGAGTGGCACCTCACGTGTTGCTGGCTGTGTTTGCATGGTCTCGTGTGTCCTCGGGCCACAGGCTTTGCAGCCCGGCGTGGTGCATGCCATATGCTGTGTCCTGCGTTGCCGCGCGGCATGCCGCGCTGTGCCGTGCCACACACTCGTTCCCCCTTACCGCCTGCCACCGCTCCAGGAAGCTCCTGTGACCCCCCAGGAATGTGCCCGGGTAATTATAGCCCAGACAGGACACGTGGCCGTGGCCGGGAGCTGCGAGAGGCGTAGGTGGAGGGAGGTCCGAGGCCCTGGAGCCCTGGGTAGGGCAGCAGAGACACCCGGGTTCCCTGAGGACAGGCAGTAGGGCGGGTGGAAGCTGCCGGGAGTTTTTTCCCCTCATAGGCAGCAGGAAGGTGCAGGCAGGGCTGTAACCCCGCGTCACCCTGAGCAAGTCCTGTTGGGGGTCTCTGACCCATCAGACCCCTCTCAAACCTTGCTCACCTCCAGAGCCCAAGGTGAAGCAGGACCCCCTTCAAAAGTCCTTAGGTGGGAGAGAAACAAACCCCCCTGCTCTCCCTGCCCCATGTGGGGTGACACCCCCCCCCCCCACTCATGCTCCTGA
The DNA here is from genome assembly GCA_030449065.1 of Oceanodroma leucorhoa. NCBI lineage: Eukaryota > Metazoa > Chordata > Aves > Procellariiformes > Oceanodroma > Oceanodroma leucorhoa. The sequence continues at coordinate 366,370 of JASVER010000195.1, read as the reverse complement.
ACTCGAGCCCAGCCCCACTGACCCCCCCACAGAAGAGCTGGGGGTCCCCCAGCTCACGTGCCAGGAAGCACATGGGGACACTGACCCCTGGGCCCAGCCCCAAGCACGCCCAGGACCATCCCGCACCCCCGCGGGACCCCCACCCGCTCACACAGAGCGCATACCAGGGAGCAGCACAGCCTGTCATGGCTGTGACCGTCTGTCCCTCTGTGTCGCTGTCCCCTCCTCTGCTGTCCACGGGTTCCCCTACCTCCTGTCCCCTCCCCTCACACCTCCCTGCCTTCCCCTGCCCCACATCCCTGCTTCCCCTAGTGCCCATATTCCCTGTCTCTATCAACTCCTATCCCCGTCCCCAAATGTCCTGTCCCTGAACCCTCATATTCCCCAGTGTCTGACTGAATTCTGCGTCCCCAAAGATGATGATTTCACAGCCTTTCCAAKTCCATTTTCCAGCACTTACCTACCCCAACTGTGAGATTTTTTTCCTTCTATCTAGTTGGAATTTCCCTTTCTACAACTTGCACTTGTTATTTCTCATCCTTTACTGAGCACCTGAGCCTGCCCTTTCTGTAACCTTGTCGTGGTTTAGCCCCAGCCAGCAACTAAACACCACGCAGCTGCTCGCTCACCCCCCCACTCYGGTAGGATGGGGGAGAGGATCGGGAGGGCACACTGAGGAAAACCCGCGGGTTGAGATAAAAACAGTTGACTAATGGAAATAAAACAAAGTAGAACAGTGATAATAACAATGATAACAACAATAACAGAATATACAAAACAGGCGATGCACAATGCAACTGCTCACCCCCACGTGTTCCGCACCAACCGCCCGAACCCACCGAACCGCGCACCCCCCCGAAGGAACCGCCCCCGGTTTTTTTAAGCTGGGCATGATGTCACATGGTATAGAATACCCCATTGGCCAGCTGGGTCAACCACCCCGGCTATGCTCCCCCCCAGGTCCCCCTGCACCTCGAAGGGCAGGGGAGGCTGTAGGTGCAAGCACCACCCAGCAACAACCAAAGCATCAATGGGCCATCAACATTCCTTTCATTGCCAAACCCAAAACCCAGCACCCCCTCCAGCTACAGGGAAGGGAGTTAACTCTGGCCCAGCCGGAACCAGGACAAACCTTTAAGTTGTRAAAAAAAATGGTATCACATCAGCCCTTGACCTTCTTTTCTCCAGGCTGAATGATGCAGTTCTCACCCCTCCTCGTGCATGCTGTGCCTCAACCCTCCACACTTTCTTGGTGGCTTTGCTGGACATGCTTCAGTTTGGACACAGAAAATTCAACTGACACAGCCCTGAGCAACCTGCTCCAACTTTGAGCAGGAAGATCTCCAGGAGTCTCTTCCAACTTCTGCTGTTCCCCAATTCTARCCCTAAAGTTGTGGGCTCTAGACTTCCTTAAAAGCTTATCAGAGAAAGTCCCCAGGCTCCCAAACACCTCGTGGGCAATCTATACCTCCTTCCCCCACCCAAATTCCTAATCCTCAACCTGATTAGGAAGGATGCCGAATGCCTTTTCGGAAGTTATGACTCCAAACCCTTACTGATGGTCTCAGTGCAGTGCAGTCCCAATCCTTGCCAAAAAATCCTGCAGGACCCACTCGAAACTACAAGAACAATTCCTAAAAGACCAAACTGAAACCAGTAATTGTACCCCTCAAGCTTGCGTGCACAATACAGAGACATGGAGGCAAAGTGACATGTGTGAAAAAGAAATCTCAGCAGGAGCAGCGGATGGAAGCTTCGTCTCCAACGGCTCCACCTTTTTTGCATCTCAGCCCCAACACTGTAAACAGCCAGACGACGTCAAAATTTTGTGACAACTGCTGATTTGACAGTATCTTTATTACACATCATCTTATTACATACAGCATTCAAAAGACAGCTCACAGGGAGAAAAGGCTACATTTACAGCTTGGGAGGTCCTGTCAGCCTCCAGCCCTCCTTGTTACCTATCTTCATTAGAGCAGCAGTAATTCCAAACCCCAAACATGCAGTGGTACCGGTCATATAGCTGTGAGCTGGAAAAAAAAAAACAAATCAAACCATAAAAGGTCTATTAGGGCACAAGTACTATACAGGAGATCTCGACAGACTCTGCAATTTTTCCATGAGCCACTCACAGTCCTTTGACCATCAGCAACATTGTTTGCCAAGAGAAATCAGATCTTTTTTTAAATTAAGTTTTCTCATGCTTTCAGCTTGCAGTCTGAAATACCAATTTCTGTAATCCACTACCCCATCTCCTTACATAGGCAATCTTAAATTGCTTATTTCAGTGACAAAAATAACAATCCCTGCTTCAAACTCTCATCAGCTCAGCAACTAGGAAAAGTAAAGATAAATTCTACTTCACCACAATTACAACTTAAATAAATTCCTCACATCTTTAACACTGAGTCTGAAAATGTCTAGAGAAAACAGAGCTGTATAAATATCTGCAGGAGCTAATCTAGCCTGACAAGATGCCAAAGGAGCAACAGCAGCAAGATACAGCTTGTCCCTCAGAGTGCATGAAGAATTCACAAGGTAGATGTTAGATTATATTTTTCGTGTAAAATAAATCACATTTGTTGCCAAGAAAACATGGATTTCCACAATTACGTTTTTCATATCCTGCAATTTCAAGTTATAAGTGGTAGTTATAATTGGCAGTACTGGGTCAGCTCTATCTCTGATCTCCTTCTGTAGCAGTATTTATTTTAGCAGACTTGTACAATGGAGCATCAACGAAACTGGCATGAAATGGAATTCACGTGCTGAGATGAATCTTTGCCAAATAAGCCTGACATCAAGATTATTTTACATTTCTCCCTAATAGAAAGGTTACTAAAAACAGATGGGGCTCATTTCATTGCAGGCATTATCCACATTTACCTCTTGCACCTAAGACAGCTCCCGTTGCGCAGCCTCCTATGAAATAGTTCAAGGGATCCTCTGGTTCCTCTCGGATTTGGGCACTGAGGCAGGTCGTTAAGCCAAACACAGCTCCTAGTGTAGCTGAAAACAAGAGGTAAAAAACCAAAACAAAACCCCTCAAGGAACTGAGAATTACATATGTACAACGCACAGTTTTGAGGTGCACGGTGCTGTACAACAGTTCCTCTGGGAGAAAAAGAGGAAAATGAAGCAAGATCTGCTTTCGATTACCCAGGGGCACCACATACTAGCCAATATGGTGAGACTCAGTATTATACAAGCCCCACCGGTTCCCTCTGGTACCTCCTCTGCTCCAGCCGTGCAGCCACCTCTATGCCATGCAGGTCCTGTGCAAGCAGGTCCAGCTCAGCCGTCAGCTGGATCCCCAGGAACCCCGCGGTGTCCCAGCACACAAGGCAGGTGCGTTTGGATGGCTTCAGACAAATGCCACCACACCCAGCTTGGCAATTAGCTCAGACTTAGTAAAAGCCCCTCCACATGAGGCAATGGGGCAGCCCCCAAACAGCCAGGGAGGAAGAGAAGAGAGAAGCAGGTTTCTCTGTAGCACGTTCCCCCAGGGGTAGGAGATAGCAGAGCTCTGCTTGGGCTCTGTCCAAGCCCACAGGTCCCTGTGAATCCAGCCTCACAGGGATTCAGGCAGAGAAACTCAGATGGCTCTGCTCTCCTTAAGGGCGGTTTGTCCCGGCACTTTACTCCTCTGCCTGCCTGGGGCTTGCAATGATTTTTGGATAGTAGAAAAATGGACTGAATTTGTAAATTATTCTTTTTGTAAACTGATTTTGATTTTGTAAATTGATTTCATATATTGAATTGAGAAATTCAATTGTCTTGTCCACTGAATTACATACTCATCCCATCAGACCCTACATCTATATAACTGAAAAGTTAGGCAAATAGCTGTGTCAAGCAAATACACTAAAAGGTCGTCTTTGTTTGTAATATAGGTTCTTGATCATGAAATGTGAAACTGGCTACCAGGCACCATCTGCAGATTTCAATTCATCTTTCTTGGGAACAACAAAAGTGTCCAGGATAAAAATTTTCAATCTCTATGGTAAACTAGTAAACCAAAGGTCATGTTACAAACCTCTCCAGTTTTTCAGCAGAAAATGCGATTACAATAATCCTAAAATCAACCGAAAAGAGCACTGAAGAAACAAAACCCACAGACCAAGGACTGTATTTCAGCTTCCGTGCTTTGGACCAAGGAGTCTGTACGTAAAACACACGTCTTCAGACCACAAGTTCTGGCCCCTTAACAGTGGGCAGGGTAAGCCCTTCCTCAGGTGCTAGAACTGGTGAGAGGATTCAATATAGGATATTGCATATAGGATTACAGGATTTATTAAAATCATAATTGGTTACATTATCCGGTCCATTATAATGACCTTTTATGGCTCAAATCATTACAGGAGATTCCAGGTCCTGTTTTAGAGTTAAACTACTCAAAAATGCAGACCTGGACTGCTTGTGAACCAGCTTCCAGTTCAGAGCACTAGTGCATGGGGAGATACAGAGGTGACATAAGCCATTAAATTAGACTGAAAAACAAGATGAGTTTGGTGAGAAGAAAACCATGCACTTGCCAAGGGGCTGGGGGAGCTTCAGCCTTGTGGATCTGCAACTGCATCTGGAATAGCCCCTTCAGTTCCCTGCTTATCTCTTCAGTGACCGCCTTCTCTTGCAAAACACAGACAATTCAAGACAACTAAGTGGTTTCTTCTTGGCTATACAGCATGATGGGAAAAAAACCCCACATTTATTTTCCTTTTGCCATCAAAAATATTGTGTTTGCTCTTCAGCAAGCATGATTTATTAAGTGCAATGCCTAAATAAGTGATAAGTAAGATGTTTGCTTCCACTATACTTTTGTCCAGAAACTAGGTGTTTCAACTAGCAAATACTGAAAAGACGTACCTTCTACTCTAGATTGCAAAAAATGCATTACCTAAACTTTAAATAAAGAATATGGCTTTAAATAAAGAGCACGGGAGGCAGAGACTGCCTCAGACGCATCTTCAGCCTGAGCTGACACGGCTGTTCTTCTGTCTCAAGCATTAATCCAGGAGTTGCTTTTGCCATCATCCATATGATTACTGGTATTACATTATCCAGCAGAAAATATTATCTACGTGTGAATAACTATTCTATTCTATTCTATTCGGATTTGACATACAAGTAAGTAGGGTGTTAGAGGAAATACAGCAAAAGGAAATACCAACTGTAAAGCTTTGGTAGACAACAATCTTGATAAACTAAATTTTAAATGCACATTCTACAAAAGCCGTACTTTTCAGTTCCTTCTTGTGTTGTCAAAAAATCTCTACATATACATGGACATACATACATGAAAGTATGACCTTTCAGTTTATTATTTAAAATACAACTTTCAGGTCACATGATTACTTTGCACTGACAGTATTCCCGTTATAAGAAATCACCAATTTTGACATAATGATTCTTCCTTTCAAGGTTAAGCACTTTCCCAAGACTCAAATCTCTTGAAGAAGTTCCTTCTTTTCCTGAAAATACTTCTGAAACCACTCAATCTGTTCAATCTTCTGTTTAACGCTGAGGTATGGGTTTTTCGAAAGCCCACAGCTTTCGAACCCTAAAATGACTTCTTTCAAGTCATTTTAGCACTTTGGCTCTTGGCTTCCATCCTTAAAATAACCTTTTGCCTTTGAGGCGTGCGGAGGAGGAAAACCAACCAACACCGAGCACAAAGGCGAAGGCGGAGCCGAGGCCTCACCGGAGGCTGCCCGTGCCGGGGCAGCGCGGGGCGGCCCAGGGGACCGGCCGACTCGGGAGCGCCCGCCCGCGGGGCACCGCGGCCGCCGGCCGGAGGGGACGGCCCGGGCCCTTACCCATGGTGACGCTGTCCGCGGCTGCCATCTGCAAGGCGGCCAGGGCCGAGTTGGGCTGCAGCAGGATGATGCGGTAGGCCGTCCCGACCAAGCCTGCAACACAGGACRGCGTCAGTCAGCGCGGCCGCGGCTGCCGGTGCCAGGGCTCCCGCCGCCCAGCCCGAGCCGGGCCACCATCACCGGCTCCCGTCGGTACCGCCTCGCAACCGCCCGGGCCCCGCTTCGCCGCCGCCCCGCCCCGGCCCCCTCAGCCGCGGACCCCCCGCGCCTCACCCGCGGCGGCGCCGACGCGAGTGGTGAGCCAGGTGCGGCGCGGGCACTCCTCGCCCTCGGGGCCGTCCCAGTAGCCCGCCATGGCGCCGCAAGGGCAGGGGCGGCAGCACGGCCGCGCTCTCGCGAGAGGACGGCGCCGCCCCGCCCCGGCCGCCATGTCAGCACCGCGCCGCGCGCGGCGGCGGGCCGGGGCCTCCCACTGCGGTGAACAGGCCCCTGGTACGCGCCGAACGGACGCGATTCTCCCGAACTGAGCTGGTGCTGAAAACACCGTTCTCTCCGCACGGCGCGATTCCGGGGCCAGGAGCCTCATCCCAGCATTTCCCGCTGGCTCTGCCCTGGCTTTCAGCGACAGGAGGCGTCCTGCCTCCAGCTGGCAGGTGCCTGAGTGTACCCGTAGAAGTCCTTCAGAGAAGTAACTATTTCATGTTTTCAGCTCACACCCAATCCGTGGCTCCTAAATTGCTTTCAGATGGTGCAGCTCTAATGTCTAAACCTAAACGACATACACTTCCAGTAGCTCTGATCCTTTAATTTTTAATTGCTGGCTGTTTTGTGGTGGTTTGGGGCATTTGGGGTTTGTTTTTTGTGTGGGGTGGGTTTTTTGTGTAGGGGCTATAGTTATAACTAAGTAGTACTTGGATTATATTTTTATGAGTTTTCAAGGACTGTATTCTCATTCTCTATCTCTGTATACTGTTATACTTGTATCTCCATTTTTTCCTTCTGAAATACTAAAGCTGTTGTGACACACTTAGGCCACACTGTATTGTAGGCTATACTGTATGCATTTCTTTTTCCAGTTGTTCTCAGTTTGCTAATGAAAACATTCAATGACTCACTACCATGCTTTCTCAGTGGTATCCCTTCAGGCCAAGCTCTTCCAGTTCCGTTATTCTCACCATTGAAGTAACCCCAACAGCTGAATAGAAGAAGTCCATAACTGGATTGACGCTTAGCCCAAGCTTTCTCTCACCTGCTTACTTCTCTCCCCTTTGTATGAAAAGCTTATTAAATACTTTATTTGTGCATTTCCCCAATTATGCTGGAGTCACCCACAACACCCCTTTTCTGGGATAGGAGCTCAAAGCAGCTGGGGTTGTATGCTAGCTACTCCTCCCCAAGTTACCCCAAGAACCAGCTGTTTGCTGGCAGTGCTTAGCACAACGCCGCTGTGTGCCAGACCGCAGCTTTCCCAGCCTCAGCAGCAGGGAGAGGAGAGCGGGGCACAGCCAGGGACCGGAGCGCTGCGAGGGTCTGTGACTCGGTGCCTGGCTTTGGCAGACCAGAGATTTGCTGGGCTGGCGTGGGTGGTATGGCAGGGCAGACAAGTCATCTTCATTCCAGAGCTGTCTCAAGTGTCAGTTTTAGAAGGAGTAGGCATGGGGTGCATTAATGACAGTCTGGTCTCCCACTGTCCCTTGTACTCAGTGGTAGCAGCAGGGCCCCCTACTGCTTCCTCTGTGCCCCAAAAAGGTGGCTGTTCTTACAGATGCAAAACCAAATGCAACAGTTGAGTACTCACTGGCAGTTTATTAAAAGGAAGCAGTTTATAGGGCAGCTTTATTCCTCCTGCTAAGTCCTTTCTAAGGACATCTAACAAAGGGCTGCATGACCATTACGGACAGCAGGACTAGAAAACCCATGGCTGCACGGTGGCACACAGTGCAAATGCTCTTTCCCCAATATAAACATAGGGAAGTCACCAAGTATTGCATAGGATAAAACTCCACACCATTACATAATGAACAGCATTCTAGCTTTTAACAGCTGCTTAAAGCCTATTCTGTCCCGAGCGTGTATTACATGCAGGGGATTCATACCACTCCTTCCACAGACAAGCGAGGTGTGACCAAGACTCCTCCCAACTTCTCTCCTCGTTTGCAGCAGGTACAAAGCCAGTAGCTGCAAGACATCACCCGGTTTTGTGCAGCTCTTAATTTGCCTTACCTATAGACCACAGTTAACCTTAGGGACTGGCACATTGCTGCTGTGGTTTATCTTTCAGAAGCCTGTCCTCAGGCAGCCTTACAGAATGCTGTAGGACACTTCCCTAGGCAATCTGCTCATTAGAGAACTGTTACAGTAAGACATAACTGTTATCATACTATGAACAGGCAAGTTCCAGGGAAAGCAACATGTAATCTAGGTAAGTAACATTACCCTTAAGACATCTAACTTGACTCCAAATATTTTATGATTAACTGCAGACTATGGCTACAAACCAGTTAGCTAATAGAGTATTAGTTCCCTTAACTGGTAAATGGAGGGAGTGACTTGCCATCGTACTACAAGCTGCAGATAACTTGGTTTCCTTCTACCTCTGAAACTTTTTTTAGAAACGAGGACAGAACCACCCACCAGTAAGTCACATTCAAAACATTTCCCCATCCTCCCCTCTTTTGGGAGCTTTTTGTATGGCCTTATTCAATAGACCTCCTATCGGCATCTGAATTCTCCAGAACAGGAATTGTATCTTGTCTGCAAAATGGACTACAATTAGTGAGCTACTTTCCAGCGGTCAGTATAAAAAGCATTTCCCACGTGTACAATTAGTACAGACAGAGGCTTTGCATAGACTGCTCAGATAACTTTTACCAGCAGCAGATGTCCTCCAGCTGGGGGCTTGACCAATACCTCCTGGTCTCTTGAACAGGAGGAGGACATCAAATGCAGCATCACTACTTGCTTTTCCTCGGTTTCATTAGAAGCTGAATGTAAGCTACCACAATTTGACCAGGGATGGCTCGTTTAAAATATACCCCACATTCAATTCACAGATCTCCTTAGAACAGACATTCACTGCCCACCTCCAGCAACAGAATTACCAGTGTTCTTGATGACAAATACAGCTTCCATATCTTTAAGCCCTTGAAAGGAGGTAGTCAAAAGGGAACTCTGAAGACTATCTTTAAAATGAGAGACTTTTATTTACTTGAGCATTTCTTTGCAAGATACCTGTACCATAACCTAGGAGATAGGAATTAAGATTGGCTTAAAGAGTCTAGTTTAGCAGTTCTCTCTTAGCACCTCTGTTGCTCTGTGTTAATCTTCACAAGGGGAAAAAAATTACCCTGGAAAATTAAAATACTTTTATAACATTCTGTCTGAATTTATCTGCTACCCACATAACAGACTCTGGAGTTCAGTTTAAGCAAGTCAGTGCACAGAAAGACCAAAGAACAAGGGGAGAAAAGAGCACAGTGAAAAGTCAGTTTAATGAAATCTTGCATGACAAATTATGGCAATTATCATAATTGGAATTCCTAAAGCTAGAGCAGATTACGGGGAAACATGGTAAATTTTCAAATATGTAACATGTTTCTAGAAAGGAAAGAAACCATTTTCTACACTCACTGGGAGAACAAGAGGCCAGTCAAACTGCAGAAAGGGATGCATTAGGAACAGTCATTTAATGGCAGCAATACCTAAGCAATGGAATTGATACCTCAGGGACTGGAACAGGGGGGAGAGTCATTACAAAGTTGGAGATTTTTTTATTCCTGCAGGCTTCTAACAGTTCGGACATCTGCTCAGCCTGGTTTCAGTGGAGGACTGCTGAGGACTAGTTTATTTAGATATTTCCCCGCCCTGTCTTCTCTGAAGTAGTGCATCACGCACTGGGAACTGGACTACAGAAAGATGATGTAACTACACATCTTCTTACCTTAATGTTTGTATTTCCTGTGGGTGTAATCTTATTTTTAATTTTATGGATAAGAGATTTACTTCGGTTTTAGTAACACCACCATTCTTGCAGCATTTTCCCCATCAGATGTGCTCAACTTTATTACACTCTTCAGTACCTTTTGGAAAATTTGAAAGACTGTGCCCACATCAGTCAGCAGCCAGAATAATACATACAGTAATTGCTAACAACATCCATATGTTAACACCACACCTAAGAGCAAAGATGCAGCAGGAGGGTGGTGCAAGGGGAAGATTGTTGTAAGAAGGCAAACCTGGTCATCATCAACCTCCTTTCCAACAGCCATTGCCCAGCACAGGAAATAAAACACAGTGCTTGGGGTGTTTTGTTTGCTAGTTTTCTGATAAAAGCTTTAATGTAGTTCCCACATACATTTTGATAGGACAGTCTTATATAAATCTTTCAACACACACGGGCATTATCTGGTTTAATCTGTCACTAATTTCACTCTCTGCTTTAAGCCTTAGTAAACAAGAGTTTTGCTTTGGCCTAACTACATCTTGCTGGGCAGGGCCTGAACTCAAACCTTCGGCCAATTCTGTTAGTGATTCACATGAGTATTTTCCTCTTCACTATAAACATATATGCAAAGCTTCCAGCTGAAATAAAATTTGTATCAGTAAACAGTTGCCAGATTTTTTAGAATGCTGTAGGTGATTGCGTACCACCACTAAACCCCATCAAAGCAAGCATGCTTATTCCATTTTTCTGAATCTTCATGCACCATCAATTTCATTTTAGGTAAAGCACCTCAAAGTGAGACTCTGCGTAGACCCTGTGGAGTTCAGGACAGGAAATAACCTGTTTCTCCACAAGTAGGCCCTACTGACCAAGACACTTATTAATTGTCTTTATGCTGACAGCAAGCAGTTTTATGCTGCAAGGTTGTTTGAAAAGAGTAGTTTAAATCTGAGTATCTCAGCATAAAAAGATCCAATATCCAAAATGCAGATCATTTATTTGAAAATACAGAAGTTCCCCAGACCTGGTGATGCAGAAATAATTGTGTGGGTGGGTATTAAGAAACAGGCTATGCTTTGGTTAGTGAGCTGCATGAGAAGGGGTGCATCAATAGGTTTGTGCACGGTTTTAAAAAAAAAAACAAACCCCATAACTCTAAGGAGAAAAAAACCAAAATGCAAAAAGGCATGAGCAGACAATCCAGGGAAGTCACAAATGCAGTGGCACAGCCAATCATCAGCCCTTTCCACTCCCTGGAAAAGTAATCCAAGATGTTCCTTCAACAGGCTACCAGGAAAATCAAAGTACCCTCCTGCCCCAACAGCTTAAGTCTCCAACGATGGTTAGCAACGGACAACAGGCAAAAACATGTTCTTGACTTCCAGTGAAGTGTTTCATTAAAATAGAGGCAATAAGGACTGTTTTGCTATTTGAATAATTTCAAAGTTGCTTTTGTGCTACAACCTCGGTTTTCATTTTCAATTCATGCTACATTAAATGCTTCTTCCTCTTTAATTTTCTTTTAAATGGTGCGTTTTAGATCTCCTTAACCTACAGGAGAAAGAGCAAGCAAGTGAGAAATTATCTATCAGTAAACTATTTATAAAGGAAATAGAACAGTTCAGGGAATTTATAGGGAAAGTGACCTGGTCACTATTCCTGGTGACTTCCAAATTCCAACTTTGCTGGACAAGAATATACCATATGTTTTAATAACAAAATAAAACTCAACTTTCACACAAAAGGCCCAAATTATTAGAAAACATCCAAAGCAAAAAGTGAGTTATGGTTACAGTAGGAGTACTTCAGAATTACACACAGGAAAACACATTCTTGCTTTTATTTTGGTGGAACAGAATACAATATCCTTCAGCCCAAACTATTCAAAGCTGGCAATATTACCTTTTTCTTCATGCTGCAAGACTTCAGGAAACAGAACAGGGACAGGAAGGGTTAAAAGTTAATTTTCTATTTAAGGCCGTTAATTCAGCAAGATATTCAAAAATGTACTCAACTTTAAGCATGAATAGTTGCATTGACTTCAGTAAGATTATTCACATGTAGTTAAGTCAGGCAAGTGCTTAAATGGCTTGTTGAATCAAGCCATTAAATGAGAGCTGCTTTATTATACAGATTTATTTTAATGGCTGACGGAGCTCATTACATGAGCCTATTTCATTCTTCCAAGGGCTAACAGCTGTTTCCTCATCAACTTTTCTGAAGGTGTAACCTGTATGCCTCCTACACTTTACTGTAGCCACAGAAACATATAATTTTCTAAGAAAATTTGTATGCAACATCTATTATATATAGTGGCTTAGCTCTCCCTTAAATAGTAACAGAAAAGAACAGTACAAAACAATAGTTTCACTTTGTCAACACACAAGAGCATCTTATTGAAAAACTAAAATAAAAAAGTATCACCACAATATAAATCCCCAAATAATAATAATGAAATGGGAAGAAAGAAAAGGAGTTAGCAAAACGTCCTGTGGACTTGAAAGTCTCTTATTACCGCATTAAAAAAGCTTTTCTGGTGAACCACAATGTTTTGTTTCTCTCTGTTTACAAACCCACTAGACAGGGAACAACGGTGTCCACAACCTACGTTGGGATTAAAAGGTAAAAACATAATCTGCCCCATCTGCAGTCCAAAAACAGAATGAACCCAAAAGGGCAGTCAGTGAGCGTAGGAACTGGTGAGGACACGGTTTCCCTGCAGGTGGCAGAAACTCATAAGGGGGAGTAGGGGTTACGAAAGCAGAATTCGAGTTGGAACCGTGTCGCAAAGTTCTATCTCGGAGGCCTGCAAGACACGAACTACTGAAGAAACAGTCAAAAGGTCCCAATGAAAAGCTGTGACAAGCTGTAATGTGCCATTTCAATTACAAGGAAGAGGGGAAATGTTTGGTTTTTTTTTTTTTTTGGCTCATCAATATGATGAGCTTTCACGTCCCAAACCACATTCAGGTAGTTTCCAAGTCTGCTTTTTTTGTGTGGAATCTACTGATCCAGACCAAAAAACCAAACAAACAGAACAGGGATGCACAGTTCTTAAGTCCTGGAGTCTTCAACACTGCCTGAAATAATAGCTGGCCTGGGGTATCCAGAGATGCCTGCAAGATGATGTTCATAGCAGCCTTGCAAGCAGATCAGCTCACATCTGCTATGTGCTGCCAACATTCTGCCCGTCACCTTCATCATTAGGACCTGAAATAAACAAAGTAGTTCTTTGTCATAAGAAACATCTTTTGTTTCTTGCCTTACAATAAGAGACCCTACCTGAGAAGCCTACAGAAGTCTCAGATTTAGGATTTCAGTGACAGATGAGAACTGTAGAGTTCCCCCTCCCCCTGCCTTACATCTTCCTTCTCCAGATTAAGTTCTGTCCACTGCAGAATTGTATGTTCTTGACTAACCTGGTCTGGGGATCCCAGTAGCATCCCAGAGCCTAAAAGCTCAGTTTCTAAGCCTCTTCAATCCACCCACTGCTTTTGTTCATATTCATTCCTTTTTTGCCCTGCAGTGAATCAGAATGGAGGACTGGTCTCTGTCAAAGGTTGGATGTTCTAAGCCATAGGAAAGCAAAGCACAGATGACTCCCAAGTCAGGAGTACAGAAGGAAGCCTTCCTTAAACTGAAAACTAGTGCTTTTCTTAAGTTATGGGCTCCTCATATGCAACAAAATTAACTGCACTCTTTCCATGCCCCTTTGCAAACCTTCTGCTTTCCAAACACCACTCTACTCGAGGGTCAGCCTGGATCATGCCTGCTGAAAGTAGCCCAAGAAAGTCATCTCAGGTTTTAAGTGCAAGCCTTGGCCATGTTGAAGGCAAAAATGAAGCTCACAACCACCCCTTAAAAATCCTGTAAACAAAACTAGAACTAATTGAAGCACAGATAACCTCTGCTAAACTGTGACATGTAACTCAGATGGAAGCAGCACAGGGGCCTTTTTATCAGTTTGGAGAAGTAGCACGAAACAGTTGCATTCAAAAAGGCAATTCATACAATGAGTCTTATTCCACAAACACCTGTGAGAAGTAACAGGCCAGAAGTACATCTATAATGTACAATTACAGGGAGGACAGTCTGCCTTAAAGAACAACAGAGGAAGATGTACAGAAAACAGGAAACTCCGTTGTCTTTCTTGCTTACCACTTCCAAGTGATCCTGAAGGTGCAATGACATCATCATCACTGTCTTCCTCATTTGATTGCGTTACCTCTGGCTCAGGTGCTACATTCTTGACTTCTTGCTCTTGTTCCACTCTACTCCGCAACGCCAAGATCCGATGGTGTAATGCAGCATACAACTGCCCTGTATCTTTAGAGCTTGCCTACATTTTTTTAATATTCAGAAACAAGAAAAAGGTGCAAGGAATTATAATAGAATAAAACACTGCTTACATAATACACACCAGTCATGCCAAATTTCACAATCTACTTTTCAGTTTTCTCATATAGGGTTTTTCAAACTAGGCCAGGACGGGCTGTGGTATACATAGCAAGATGCTAGGTATACTAAACTCTGATGGCGAGAGTATATTCCTCTCCACTCAGTGCCAACTTTCTCTGACTAACTTAACCAGTACTAGCTGATTTTATATAACCTTCTTCACCCAGCGGTCATACAGCTTTCCTGACAACCCCCCAAAAGCTTATGCAAAAAAGATCTTTAATTAAAAATTTTGTCTTACACAGATTTTTCCAGGTTTGTCAATCATTCAACTTCACATATCAGTTAATCGTAATCAAGTYACTTAACTGTTTCGTGATGCACTGACATAAAATTTCAACATAAGATGTAATGAGAAAACTGAATGGACATGCAGTCAGGCAAGTGATTATTCAAAATTTTTTTTTACACTCTCTTTTATACTGGTCAGCTGTTTCAGAGGGAAGCATTTGTGACAACCTGTCCAAGAATTTTTTTTTTTTTTTTTTTTTACTCTCAAAGGTTAATGGTGACTTCATGCCTTCAAAAGAATCAATTTTTAGGCCTATCGAACTAAGTATTTAATGGACATTATTTAAAAGGGAACTCCCTTCTGAATACTATGAAACTCTGCCTTCACTGTATCAATGAAGTCCTCCTCATATTAACTACTATTACCATTACCCTACGTTAACTGTAAGGTAACAATCCCACTTCTCAGATTTTTTCATAAAAAATTGTTTCCATCCTCCCCATCTGTCACTTAAATCTGTCATCTCTATATCTGCAAAATTCCCCTACAATGAGCTGCGGTGAATAAATTATTCCATACAAGATACTTTTTATCAATACTAAAATCAATAGTGAATAACCTGATGACAGACTAACTCAAACTTGTCAAATCTAGAAAAATTCTGAGAAAGAGTTATCCGTTAATTTCACTGCTTTTTCTTCATCAATGGATATTCAGTACCATTAAGTTCCACTCTGGGACTCCAGATCCCAGTCCTACAAACCCAGTATCACAGGGGAAGCTGACCATTTGTTGCTGTTCTCTTGATTTCTGATCCATAAGAACACTTAATTCTTTAGTAACCCCTTGTGTAGAATCAGTGTAAGTCAAAAGATGATGTTCAGAACTCTCAAAATCTGTAAGTGCTCTTAGCAGACATTAGGGAATGACCTTTCTTTCTTGCTGACTGTATCATAATCTCCCAAGTGTTTTAGTAATTCTAATTGGGATTGCTGTTTCCCCATTTAGCAAGCGCAGAAATCACTTTCACTGTCCTGCTACTGCTTGGAATACTCTGTATTAAAAGAAAATCAAAGTTAAAATGTGTTACCCTTAACTACTAACACAATGTTCTTCACAGATATTTAGTGTTTCACTTCCAGTGAGCACCTCTACATCCACCCACACTGCAGATAGACAATGACAGCTTTCTCATGCTACAAGTTCTGGTAGATCTAATTTTGGTTAAGCTACTACATAGAAATCTATGAAATGCCTATTCCCCTCGATAACAAGAAATGATTAGCATTAATCTTACACTACAGTTACAGTCTTAATAGGTGTGGAACAGATCCCATGACTCCATGGTCAACGCTTTGGACAATCTGGCTTCCTAGAGCAGCCTTTTATGTGGAATTTCTTCACAACTAGTAAGGCTTTTCAGACAAGCAAAGTCTGCTAAGCTCCTAGTCTTTGGGGAGGGGGTGGTGGTAAGGAGGTAGGGTGCAAAGAAGAGTGGGAATGTTACCTCAACTACAATTTAAGCAAGCACCAATTTTAGTAGGAAGGTTAAGGTGTTAACAAAAAACAGTACTCACTGATATAAGAAAAACTTTAACTCCCTGGTCCTCTGTATCCATGGCGGTGATCCGGATACTTTTCTCACTGGCTTTATCGATCTGCATCTGAGCCCAGAGCTTGGTATTTAGGATTAACCTGAGACTCCCCTGAGTCCTCATCACTAAAGCCAACATACAAGATCAGTTAGGTGGAAAAGAACACAACAGGAAGCTCAAAACAGTCCAGATGGCTTTTTATTGTGTGAATGTTTAGGTCTCTTTACAAAGAGTATCAAGGGAAAGCCCTTAAAACAGGAATTTGTCACAACTATAAATCAGAAGAATGTAGGCTATTAAAGATTATCAGTCATGTCTAAAGATATTTAGTCCAAAGTCTTATATGTTAATACATCAGTTGGATCTGACCTGATAATCTCAGGCTAATACACACATTCCTGCCAGTCTGAACAATCGTGCACCATTCAGAGACTTCCCCCCCACAAGCACCCTATCCCAAAAAAGCAAAGAGCCCAGATCTGAAGAACATTACCATAAACTTCTAGTCAAATATTCTAGTTGCTAAATACAGCTTGCTTTTATGGGGGAAAAAAAAGTAACTGGAACATTCGCTACAAATGGAGGATACAAAAAGATACTTTTGGAAGAAATGGCCATATATTGAAGCAAGAGAAAAGGTCTAAACTGCTTTCTGAGTTGCTGTAGCTAAGACATAACCTAAAGTGGATGCTGTTGTGTGTCAATGGAAGCATCCTATGAAAATAGCACCGACTATCATCCAGTACCTCATTTCCCCTTGTTCCTCTTACCCAGCCGAGACTGTAATGTTCCATCATCTGTTGAGGCCATATCATTGAGTCTCAGAAGTCCTCGACCTCTTTCCACCCAAGATTGAGAGTTTTTATCAAATACAAACAGCTTGCACTGAATCTGTAAGAGAAAGTACCTCTATAGCATAGTGGTTGATTGAAGTAATAATATATTTCATATTTAGTCACCTACAGCTGGTTAAAAAACCCTCTGATTTCATATTGGAAATTTAAGCTGTTTATAACTGCAGAAACCAAAGTAGTCTTCCTCTCTTTTGCAACAAATTCCTCAAAATATGCTATCTGGTTTCATAAGGTTTTATTAACAGAAGGTAGATATTCTTAAAGAATACTTGTGTTCAAGATCAAACAAGAACAATTTTCACRTAAGGTACAAACTTCCAGAGTAAACTTATTGTGATAAGAGACTGGGTAAGAGTCATCTATAATCTTAGATCAGTCAATTCTTTTAGAAGTCTTAGGTGCACTTTGCACCATTGAAGGTGGTATTTGTTGCTGGGAAGACCCAGCACAATGAAAGCAAAGCAAAATTCTTCCTGTATTAAGGAAGAAAGAATGAACAAACATGTTAGTTCATTATCAATTCATAAAGCCTGACCCACACAAAGTCACGAATAAACAAGAGATATTTTTCCTGCCTTCATGGTTCATCAGTTTGAAAAAGTACACCTTTTGTACTTTCTAATGGTAGGACTGTTCCTGCTTCCCATAAAAGCTCCCTTCTTCCTGCCCTGCTAAATATCTTTACTTTCTATCCCCCTCTCTAATCAATCTTCACCGTCACTGCTGAGGTTTCATACCTCAAACTGTCACCTCTCAAGTTCCCCACATATGTGCATGCACTAGGTGCAGAACACATTTCCATTTTTTGTTCCCTCCATTTCTCTTATTTTCTCCAACACAGAACACCTAGCTCTGTATACTTCATTTCTGCAAAGTTAACATAGTTCTGTCTGTGCAAGTCCCATTCGGGATTTCACAGGAAAAAAGAACAGAAGTTAGGTGAAAGGTCTAGTATACAACTTCTAAAAGTTGCTTTTTCCTAAGTGAAACAGGACTTTCATCTCCTCAGTGTCTTGTTCGATTACATGAAGCATCCAGGAGTTTCTGAATTATACAGAAACAGAGAAGTACCAGAACAATTATTTAAAGACCATTCATGTCTGGTAAAAAGAAGTCCGAGAAGACAAATGTTACAGATTATTTTGTAGGATAATACAAGTGTAACTGATACACAATACGCATTAGTTACTGACACAGTGCATCTCTTTGGTATCAGAATAGACCAGCATGTCTATAAGAATAAAAAGCTATCCTTAAAAAATAATGCAGTTCAAGTGCTGAGAAACTTAAAAGATCTATGGAAAAAAAAAAAAAAACAAACATAATTGGAGGATAAAGAGAGGAGGAAAAAAAAATATATATACCACTTAGTTTTACATGAAAACCCTGCACATTTTTCTTAAGGACATACTGAAGTTAATAAGTATATTTAAGTTAATGAATAACTACAATGTTAAATAAATCATGATTAAAATCAGGAGTCTAAGTCATGACCAAATGTCCTTCTAAAACATCACTAATTCAATTAAGTACCTCAAGACAAATTCCTGAGTACTGTTTTATGGTTTCTGCTACACAAGAAACCAGATTGCTGGCATAAGAGTCCATTCTGAGTTTTAAAAAAATCTTCAGTAGTACCATAATTAAAGAACTTAAAAATATTTAGTTCATTTAAATTTCTTCAAATCACTGTTTTGTAGGAGACAGAAGCTTTTCTGTGATGGATTCAGGAAAGTATGCTTAAGATTTGACTGCATGGCTCAAACACTAAAATTTATTCAGAAAGAGGAAATTAAGAAACAATGAAGTAAGGACCTGATAATAAACATCCAAAGTTTGCATTTTAACACAATAAAGTACATTAGAGATACAGAGGAAGGCTGAGTTGTAGGGAATCAGGTGGTGCGCATTCACTGGACATCCATATGAATCCCCATAAACTCAAAGCTCTTCTACTTTATCCATTTCTTACCTGTAACACATTACTTTCAGCTTCCTCCCCGGTAATCACTTCTACCTTCGCTAGTAAACACTTCCTTGCTGTTGCTTTTGTATAGGCGGCTGCAGACTCTGCCAGTGATTCTGAAATATTATTAGCTGAACAACATTTTGAAAGTTTGAGAATGATTAGCATATAATTTTGTAAGATTTATAAAGGTCTCACACAAGTATACCGGAATTTGGAGAAATAAAGTACAGAAGACAGACATTAATAGAACATTAGAAATAGGATTGAAATTTAAAGCAGAAGTTAAAGCTTGTCTTTTAAGACTTGTTTTAAAAGCACAAGAAGACACAAGGGACAGAACAGGTAAGTTATTGAAAAATTTTGTCCCCACATACAATATTTCAAAACCTTTGCTAACACATGGACACCTACGTATCTGTAGGTGTTCCAGGAGAACTGATACTGCTACCAGCTATACAGTTGTGCCTACACATGTACAACACTGTTCGTTTTCCACTTTTATTTTGGCTTGCAAGCAGTTTGCTGGAGAAAACCCATAGCTCCCAAAGTGTCCAGAAAATCTTGCCAATCCGAAGAGTCATGGAAGTCTAGAATCCATCAAACAGTTCTTGGTTCATTGGTGCACCCACTCAACACAATATACATGTGACTCAGATATTCAGTCACTGGAAGTGTAATAGAATAGTTAAAAACAGTTTGCCACATTTCTTCTACACTCTGTAGGTCCAAGTACCTGCTAATTCCCTCTGCTTTCATTCTGCTGAAGGTACTCCCAATACCACAAAATGACCATGAAAAAGACAGTGTAGCCTGTACGTGTTTAACATTAAAGACAAAAAAAGGACAAGAGAATATATAGCATCCAGCAAATCACCTTCCACCCCAAGCCTGTATCTTCGATTACAGCAGACAGTAAGGGCAACATAAAAATGTTATGTTTTCATAAAGTAACAGGATATTGAAAAATGCAATCATTTAAAAAAGGATTAACTACCATTCCTAAAATAGTATTTTGTTTTTCACCTTTCTCTGGTGTGGCTTCCTGAGAAGATGATTCAGACCCAGACTCTGTAGCAGCATTCTTCTCATTACTCTCTGTACTACCTTCATTTAATTTTGGTGGACTCTATCACAAAAAGAACAGGAGGTAAACAGAAGAGAGAAAGCATACACTAATTCTGCAGAACAAGACTAGTGATCAACTATAAACACCTAGTATTTATAAACCATATGGCAAAAGAAGAATCCCACAGATTATATGCTTTCACAGTAAAAGCTATCCTACTACTCTGGCCAAGGAATTGAATGGACCATGACCTGAAAACCAGTTCAAATTATTTTCCCTGAACTGAAACCAAATTTCAACCCTTATTTTGAAATTATGTTCAACAAAGGAAACCAATTTCAGCTACAGTTCAGTTGACTGAAGTCCCTGCTCAGTGGTTAGACAGGTATGAATGCACAGAATTAAGTGTTTCCCTTTTGTACCAGCATAGCAATGTAAGAAACAGTGAGGCACTAGAAGTTATACCTTACACAATAAACACAGAATTTCCTGAATCATACCTCAGTACTGAGGAAGCTGCCTTACTGCTGGACTTGAAATGCCATCACTGGGGGAGTCATGTAACTGACCTTTTCTCAGTTTGGAGGACAGCAAACACAAAACACCCTCAAATACTTATACTGAAGAAGCCATTTAAAGACGCAAGCTGTGCCATAAAGTGCTTGGACTTGAGAACCAAATGCACTACAGAGAAGGCACTCAATCTCCTTACACAAGGTAGCACTTGGCAGGGAAATCCTGGAGAGCACTGCTGCTGCAGACAGCAGCTCATAATGAAACCCCCATACTGCACTCAAAATAAGTTACCTACAAGGGAAACCACTGAAAGAAAACTATGCTCCAGTGCAAGTATAATTAAAAGTTCTCGAAATTCCTACGTGAGAATCCGTAATGCAAACTAACTCACAAAATTACAACATTTCATACACAGTGGATACTCACTAGGACTCGCTCACTCATGTTCTGTCCAAAAACAAACTTGTTGCTAGATGCATCTGCACTGTTTGTAGAGTTCTCTACGCTGGAAAAAAAAGAAAACACCCAAACCAAAACAGGTTTTGTAAGTCAGAAAAATATCTGTTTATCTTCTACTGATAAAATTCCTCAAAAAAACGAGCGATTGGCACTGGCTTTAAAAATTAAGCACTGGTTCACATGGGAACATGAGCAAAAATTAATCCAACTTAGTAACATGAGAGCACATACTGGTTTTATAGAATGAGAATTCTCAGAATAATGGCAAATGATTTTGTCACTGTAAATATCTTCCCTTTATATATCTAATTACATACTAAGCAATAGCTGAATGCTAAGTGAGGGCTTACTGTTTAATCATATAACTACTTTTTTTTAAACAGTATTCTACATAAACAAACTTGAACCACTACACATTTTTAGGTTAATTTTCTCAGAAAGGGAAAGGATTGAAACAAAACCACTTGCAATATCATAACTGAACCAAAGGTAGCAGGGATAAGTAATGCCTTTTATTAGACTAGCTGCAATGCTACAGCCTCCCCAAGAAGTTTCACAATCAAATCTCAGCCCTCATATCTTCCTTATAGAATAAGCAACCTCCTCCCGTGCAGCATTTCTATTAACAGACTTTAAATGCCATTTAGGAAGGACAATAGTTTTACTATTTTACACACTCAAAAACTTAAAAAATCATTGTTCATCTGCCTTCCCTTCAAGCATACTGCTCTAAGATGTCAACATGCTTACTAAGTGAACGTGCAAAATGTAGACCATTTGAAGTCAAGCCTAGGTGCACTTCTCTAAGTTTGGAAAATGGGGGCACATATGTCACTACACGATTCAAGTGGAACCAAACCTTTAAATCCTGCATGTAGAGTTGCTACTTCTGACTAAGAAGATTCAAAGAACAGAGGAAATCCTCAGGGGATTAAAGTTTTGCCTACTAAGGGAATTAAGTACTACAGTTCTGAGCTCCAAATGCCAACTGGGAACTCAATATGATCCACCGATATCTGCCATATGACCTAGTACATTTACAATTTTTAAAGGACTGGCAGTGTGTTACACAAAGGGAGCAGTTTTCCATTTACAGGTTGACTGCCATAATGTCTTGCCATCTCAGACAGCTAAAAACCAGAGCCAACTCCACTTAGAGATGCTTATTTTTTTTAAAGGCAAACCCAAAAGTAGGTTTCTGGCAACTGACCTACCATGAATAAATCCTCCCAAAGTGAAGACTCGATCAAAATATGGCAGGAGATGTCAAACGGGTTGAAAGATATAAACAAATATTCCAGTATTTGAAGCCCACACGTTAGAAGTTATTGCCAAATCTGATTAAAAAAATCTGACAGTGTCTCTGCAAAGGCACAGACCTGGCATCCACGGTCACTCCATGTGGTGTTCTCTACCTCTCCAGTGCATCATCTGAAAATCTCAATGTCAAAAGGGATTAAGACTGCAAAACTGCCTAAAGCCTACCTTGTGGTGAAGGCCATGCAGGTGAACAACAGGGTCTTAAAAATGCAGAATATAAGGATAAGGCAAGCACACATTGGTGCTTTTCCTACAATTATTTCATGGCCTCAAGCAATCTGCAATTCAGGTTCTTCCAGGAGCAGAGATGTCGCTCTACTCTATTGCTCTCGGTGGGATTTTCCCCCCATGCTTTTCCAGTTATTACTTGAATTCACAGCTCTGTGTACTAAGAAATTCTCTTCTGTTTTCTATTTTCTGTAACACTACTTGATTTTTTTGACCACTACTGAGCTAACATTTTCATAGAGCAGTATTGACATCTTAGCCTTAAGTGAAGGCTGTCAGTTTAGAGTTCATCACCGTATATATAGAATTAGCACAGTTTTCTCCTGGTTGCCTCACTTTACATATACCTACATCAAATTTCTTCTGATGCTACTGCCTGATCAGAAATTCTCTCAAAGACCTCCCAGAGTTAGGTTCCTGCTTATTCATACGGGCCCTCTATATTCCTCCAAAAAGCTTATTATCCTGAACAAGTAACTTCTTTTTTTAAAACTGTTTCTCCCTTTACTCAGATCATATATGAAACATTGAACAACACAAATATAGCACAGGTCTCTATAGGATTCTACTGGTAGCTCCAATTTATTCCATCATGTTTCTTTCTAATCATTCATGAGAAGACTTCTCTCATCTTATGCTTGTTAGTTTTCTGAAGAGGCTTTGGTGGGGACCCGGTCAAGTAAACGGTGTCAAATGCATCTCTCTCGACCATATGATTGAGGATTCCCTCAGATCTGCGGTTTGCCACCTCATTCTTCAGAAGCCTGGGTTCCCACTGACCCAGTATAAGCCCCGCATCTAATAAAGAGCAGAATCACAAGTAATTTTGAACACAGAAATAAGGAAAACTGTCCTATAGGTTTCCCTGCAGTCTCACCTGGAACTGATGTACTGTAGAAAATAATTTGTTGCAGAAGGTACGTCTGATGTAGGAAGGCCAGCATTCTGCACATCGGCAGTTTCATCGCTTTCATCTCCTAGCTATAAAAAGAACAAGTATATATTGACAGTTTTAACTACTGACCATAAAATTTTCAGCTCATTCTTTCCCAAGACAAAGTTCCATCCACGAATACTTTCTACAATAAAACAATATAAGCCTACGTCCCACTATTACACTTTCTTTTGTTATGCTAGGAAACCTGCGCAAACCTGTCTTCAACAGGAGGTACTAACAGTCCAACTCAATTACTCCATGCACAGGTTTGAACCCAGGCTGCCCTATTTTTCTTTTCTCACCTTTTCTGTGAAATCTTGGTTGTATGGGAGCATCTTAGGAACACATTTCAACTTAATTCTGACCCAAAACATAAGAGAAAACATTACATCGCACTGAGCTTTAGATGTTACCTATGATTGCAGTAGATGCATTTATTTTTGAAAAAGGTTCTTATGCTACTAAACAGTAATACGACTTTATTAAATGTCTGGAAGACCAGTTTTACTAAACAGCCAACCGAAGTCTGATCACAGCTTCTAATCTTGCATATATACATGGAGGTTTTAACCCCGTTACATAGTGGCTTCAAAGTATTTCATAAACAGTGTGCAACGCTCATGCCAACAAATGATCTGTTCCACTGCTTCTTATCCTCACCTAAATATATCAACTCTTAGTCAAGATAACAAACGCGTGTTTACCTTAACTCTATCTCTTAAGTTTTGCCCAAATACAAACGCTTGCTGTGCATTTAGTTCCGCCTTCTCACAGCTGTCATCATCTGAAGTATTGTTGGACTCTCTTTTCTGACATTCTCCTGCCTAAAGAAAAGAAATTGAAAACTTTAGCCTAGGTAACTGAGTTTATTTAAACAAAATACATACATTATGACACGGTGAGTCACACAGTCATTTACAATGACAAGCCAATAACATCTCCAGAGCTACAAGGCAAATTTTATATTTTAAAAAAAATCCTCTGTTGTTGTTTAGAGCATCATTTGTAACAAGTCTCAGAATAGTTAAGGCTCAAGGGGATGGCTAACAATCATTTGGTACAAATCGTGCTCAAAGCAGCACGAACTTCAAAATTCTGCTAGGCTACCTGAGACCTTGTGCAGTCAAGTTTCAAAAAAATTCAAGGATGGCAGTTTTACAGTTTGCATAGCCATATAGGTTCATAGGTTCAATGTTTGACCGCACTAGATATGACAGTTTTGTCCTAATACCCAACTGGAATCTCTCTTCCCCACACTTGCAGCCTCTCGTTTGTTTGGTAGGCACTTCCAAGTCTCATTCTATCTTGCTACAGCCCACCGCTAGATAGCTGAGGAGAGCAATTCAATACCCCCCTCCCCTAGTCCAAGCAGAATATACTCAGCTTTTTCACTGTCTCATAAGACATCATGTGCTCCAGCCACTAGTCACCTTGGTGCTTTATAAATGTCTTTCATGTACTGGCAAGCCCCAAACTGTACATGATACTCCTGATGCCACCCACCAGTGGCAAGTAAAGGGGAATAATCACTTTTCTGAACCTAATGGCTGCAGCCTTAGTAAAGCAGCCCAGTACATTGTCTTAATCAATAAAAGGATGCACCGCTCATTTGTGTTCAACTTGTTGCTCATCACTGTTGCACAGGACCTCAAAGTTCCTGAACCTTTTGTCATGCTAAGGACCTTCAATCTGCAGCTCAGCAGCCCGCTTTCCCTTAGCGGCTCTGTAAGCTTTCACTGCAGCTGCCATGGCAGTGTTTTCCAGAGCACCTGTGGCAGTATTTTCTCCTATTATTCTCATCCCATTATACTCAGGGCCTTGCACCTGCAAACCTGCACCACTATAGTGGTGTTGGGAAGCAATTGCAACCAGCATGGGAATCACCCCCTCCCTTTTCTCTCCTGATTTCCTACCCTGTAGCTTTTGATTTACATTACAAGACCCAATAATATGCATGAGGAAAGCGTAACAACTAATCAGCACACAGCAGCTGCCCCTCATCAAAGCATGCTCTAATCAGCAGTAACATCAGCATCATAAGCAGGGGAAAAAAACCAAACCAAAACAGTAGGAAGTTTGAGCACATCCTGATGAAAACTATATAGTTACTATAGGAAGCGTATTATGGGGTACCACCTGCTCCACTGGAGAGGATGCCCACAGGGAAGATGCCTGTCTGGGGAACCCCTGTCACTTGTCTTCCTGGCTGGCCCAGGGAAATCTTCCCTTTTCTTTCCCCTTTTCCTCTCCCCACCTCCAAAATAAAATAACTGTCACTCTTAGAAGTAATACTATCAGCTACAGACCCTGCTAATAAATTCTGTACATGAGAACTCATCTCAGCATCCTTCATGCAACACCAGGATCTCCAAGCACTTGTCTGTATAGCTGCTTTCTAGCCAGTCACTCTCCAGTCCTTGAGACACATGGGTTCTTCTCATCCCAGGTACAGGACTTTGCATTTGTTGACTGTCAGTTGTTTTCCCTTGGCTCATTTTTCCAGCCTGCTGAGATCCCTCTGAACGGTCCTGCCTTTCAACATATTGACTATTTTCCCCTTCTCTCAGTTTACTGGCATCCACAAACTTAACACTATTCACTCCACCTCGCCAGGTTGTTCATGTAAACATAGTAAACCACAGTAAAAATAGTACTGACCTCAATACCAGCCCTAAAGGAATGCCTCTAGTAACTGGCTGCCTATCAGACTTTGAACCACTGACTGCTACCCTTGAAGCTCACTGGTTCAGCCAATTTTCCACCCACTTTGAATTCCACCCAACCAGTACATCTCTCTCCAATTTGACTATGATGATGATACTAGAGACCATCCATGCCAAAGACCTTGCTAAAGTCAAAACCAACAAGTATTGCTCTCTGCCAATCATCTCAGAGGGGAAAAAAAAAAAAAGCTGGGTTGGTCACCATGTTTTATCCATGCTGGCTGTTCTCAATCACTTTAAGGTGCTTCATATCCTAGGACTCCTTTACCAGGAAGTGAGAGGAAGGGGCTGAGCAGTTTCTACTTTCCTGGATCCTCTTTCTTGCCCTTCTTGAAAATGTGTGCCATGTTCTCTTCTTCCCCAGTAATGGGGATCTCCTACAGCACCACAACATTTTGATGATAGGCAGTGGTCTCACAGTAACACCAGCCACTCCCTCAGCACCCATGGATGCATCCTGTCTTGTCCCATGGACTTGTATATGTCAAACTGTCTTAGATGATCCTTAAGAAATTTACYGCAATGTCACTCCCCCAGACTTCCCCTAGGAAAAGGGACCTGGTAGACCTGACAGCAGACCTCTCCAGTAATAACCAAGGCAAAGGCATTGACTCCCTCAGATTTTTTTCATGTTCTTCATCACTAGGTTCCCCCCAACATTTGGCAGCATGCCTACATTTTTCCTTCATCTTGCCTTTGCTGCTAACGCACCAGTAGAAGCCCTTCTTGCAGCCCTTTCATCCCTGGTCACTTCCAACTCCAGCTAAGTTTTGGTTTTCCCAGTTCTCTCCCCACACAGCCAGGCAATCCTTTTGTATACCTCTCAGGTACCTTGACTTCTTTCCCAACTTATGTACACTCCCTTTCTGGATTTAAGGAGCTCCCAGTTCATCCACGCTGGCCTCCTGCCACACTTGCACAATTTCCTGCACATTGGGACAAACCTCATTTTCTGAGGTGGTTGTCCATAAAGATAGCAAGCTTTCCTGAGCCCTTCTGTCCTTCAGGATCCTACCAACAAGCTGGATGAACAAGCTGAAGTCTTCTTTCCTAAAGTTTGGGTCTTTATTCTGCTACTTATCTTCCCCCACTTCCCTCAGGATCTCAAACTCCAACTCATAGCTCTGCAATCACAGCTACTCTCAACCTTTGTATTTCTAAGCAGTTCTTTACTGTGAATACCAGGTCCAGCTGAGTACCTCCCTGGTGAACTTATCCAGCACCTGCATAAAAAAACAAAACAAAACAAACAACAAAAAAACAACCAAAAGAACCCTGTCCTCAACTTATTCCTAAAATCTCCAGGAGTATTTCTACCAGGACATGTTGCCATTTTAGCAGGTGCCACAGTACCTGAAGCTCCCCGTTAGAACCAAGGTCTGCAATTGTGAAGCTTCCAGTTCTCCCAGGGCTTTAGCTACTTCCTCCTCTTGATCGGTCCAACTCTAGTGAAGGTTCACCGTAATGTCCCTCTTGTTGGCTTCCCCTCTGATCTTAACCTATAAAGCCTTGACCAACTCAGCACCTTTCCCAAATCAAAGCCTCTGCATTCAATCAGCTTCTCTGAGCACAGCAGAACCCATCCCCTTCTTGCCTTTCCTGCCTGACTTCCTAAAAAGCCCATATGTATCCAATGCAGTACTCCAGTTGTCCACGTGAACCTCTTGTATCTGCGACCTCAGTGAGGTTACAGAACTGCCACTGCACATACATTTCCAATTCCTCCTGTTAGTTTCTTGTGCAGGGTGTTGTTGTCTACAGGTGCTTCAGACGGGCTGCCAGCCATGGCACTTTCTGCACATGTTGCTCAGGGGAAAGAAAGCAGTGGGAAAACAACACTGGATTGGGTCCAAAGGAGTTTTGCAAATCCCATTTTATGTTTAAGGGACATAACCTTTGCATAACCTAGCTGTATGATCTGCCTTCAGATGCTAATTTTGGCATTTCAAAGACATCCTTTTTCTGCTGGTAGTCAGAAATGAGCCAGTGTTGCCTGCTGGGAGTAGTCCTCCACCACTGAATGGTGTAGACAGGATAAAGGAGCATTCGTATGAGCAAAAGGAAAAATCATCAGCCTAGGATCTCCTTAACAGGTCCTCCTCCTTCTGGATACAGATCAGTATCTCCCTGCTGCCAAAAAGGCCAAGGCCTGCATGGCAGGCTTGAACAGCTGTCTATCAAGCTTCCCCACACATCTGATGACTTGCAGCCACCAGACTGTCCCACCAGTCACGGAAGGTTGAATAGAAGTCTGTATCTTGTACCCATCTAAGGACTATGTTGCTTAGGGTTCCTGCAGTTTCCTGGGGATTTTCAAGACAGACAAGACCTAGCTCAAATAGGTACAGGTCGCCACAGAGATGCTCGGAGTAGGACAACAACCAGATAGAGAACATTCCCACTCTGCTACCTTGCATAAGCACAAGACAGTGACCTCAGAGAAAAATCTTTTCTGCCAGTAAAATATGACCATGACTCACATCTGCTCTAACAAGGGCAGACCAGGCTCATACATAACTGCAAAATACCACGTACTTGCCCTCACAAGGAAGCTTTCTCTCTGTGGTACATCAAATCTATCCCACAAATCTGCACATACAATTACTAATATGAAACTTAATTCCAGAAGTAACCATTCACTCTCATCAAGCAATCTAATATTCTGCAGAGACTCCAGCATTTAACACAACTACTGTACGAACTCAAACTACTTACAGCTAGAAAGTGCTAGAAAGCTTCAGGCAGACGGTCCATCCTGACTACAAATGCCAAGCAATGAAGAATATCCCACCACACTCCTTGGCAAAATTGCAAATGTTCAGTTATGAAGCTTTATACTATTTAATATTTAGCTTTCAGCGATCCTTAACATCTAGATTTAAGAGCTTTCTTTTACCAGAAAACTTCCTCCCAGGTCAGTTTTTCTGGACTTTGATTAAAAGTAGTCAAGAGGACTTTTGGATGTTAAAAATATGTAGAGGGTCTCCCTAATTACATACACAGAGGTAACAAGTATGTCCCACAAAGACTTCATACAGATCCATGCAATGAATTTACCTATTGCTACTTAATTATGGCAGTAGTCTTTCACTAAACCTGAAAAAGTCATTCACACTTGAAGTCTTTCTGCTTAGATATTCAGATTTCAAAATTAATTGAGACTTGAATTTCAAGTAAACCGTTGCATACTCTTGCATTGTTAACAATACTACTTCTATGCTCCACGTGGCATCAAAAAGCAACCCACTGTCTAACAAAGCTACCAAAAAAACCCTAAAAAAACTACCCAAAACCCACACACCCTCAAAATGCCCAAACATCCTCCTCATGCTCTCAGTCGACATATCCTAAAATGCCAACGGTTCGCTCAATACCTGCAGGAAGGAAAGGACTGGACACACTTTGCACAGAACAGGGAAGGAACCTTCCTTTCCACATACTGAAGAAACAATTTTTAATGCACTTAGATGCCTTTTCCTCTAGCTGAAGCTCTTCAGCCCCTCATTACCTGCACTCTCCCTCCGACATTTCCTGTAGGGAATTTATTTGCTGCCCCTGGGTTTCTACCCACTATCAGCTCCTGTCTCTAAGCTTCTTTATGTATTACTCGCTCGCTTCAGTTGCTTGTATGCTTCCCACCCTCACATTTCCCAACACCATTCCACATTCAATTGTTAGAAATCAAGACAACACCAGTAGAGCCATCATCCATGCACAGGGCATTGCTTTTTGCTAGGCAGTCTGAGAAGGAAGCCTGAACACGTGTAACAAACTGCTCAGTTTGCCCAGCTCAAAACCAAAGCCTTTTCAGACAGGAATAGGAATTCAGTAAATGCTTCTTAGTCTCTGGCCTGACAGGAGCATCAGTCAGACCTGGCGACAGCCACTGGAGCAGACAGCTTCTCCCCCGCCCCCAGAAGACAATTCCCTATTCTCCTGACCCACTCCCTGCACACAAAGTAAGAGATGAAGCTGCAGGAGGAAGATGTATTTCTTCATGCAATCTGATCAGATGAAAAAGCAGTATTCTGACTATCAGTCCACTAACCAAGACACCCAAATTACAGGCATCCAATGTCTATGGTAGGAATGGCATCACTCAAGCAGCAGTAAGATTTTACAGCAAGACTAGAAATAGAAGGACTAAAAGGAACCAATGAGACTAGAAGCAGAACTGAGCAATTTTTTTATATTTTGTGAGGGAAAATAGGTATGAAAAACCACCCTAAACTGTGGATTCAGTACATTTCTGTTACAGTTCTCGAGTTAGTAAAGATAAATATACCATACTAATAGGACAGTATAAAATCTACTACTACACCTAAAGCGTACTACCATAGTATGGATAGATAAGGGGCTATCACTGATGAAACTGCACTCACATTACTAAACAAATAGACTCTGTTCAGAGAATACTATTTTAAAGTCTGTCACCTTGAGTGTCCTTCCAGTCCTTCTCCAACTCACCTTGTCTTCAGAGTCAGAACTTTTCAGTGTTGCATTACTTAGTGATTCTGATGTGGCTGCAGAGTCTGGCGGGATATTTACACCATTGGTGCCACTGCTGAGAACTGCAATAAGGAATGAGAAAATGACAAATTCTCTAGATATTTAGATTGTCCTAAAAGTAGTAAGTTTTCTATAGCAAATTGCATGCTGTTTTCTTGTTTAAGTCCATGAAACATTGCAATGTAAACCACAGAGTTCCCATTTTGCAAGAGACATGAGGACCACGATTTAGCAATTCTTAGCAGAATCAAAATTCCAAATGCGGAAAAACAAGTCAGCAAAAAGTCATTTAACCTATACAAACGCTGCAGGGACTTCAACATATACAACTTCAAGAAACAACCCTGCTCCAATCTAATATTGTTCACAGCCAGCAGGGCTCCTCTTTGGACTGATCTAGCTACTTACATACTGAACTCCCACTTTGTACCCCAATATGAAGTCCTCTGTAGAGACCAATCTGTGCCAACAGGCAGGCCAAGAAATCAAGCTAGGAATGTTTGGTTCTATGCCAGATTCAGCATTAACTGCAGTTATTTCTGTTTCAGTTCAACTGAACTTCCAAATAACAAAAGGCAGGGGGCTGGGGAAACATAGGATTTTAGGAGACATGGACACTCTTGAACAGTTCTTTTGCTTTAACTTCCAGTTTTCAATCATGACTATTTATATTAGCTATATCAAATTCCATAGCAATACAATAAGCATAATATACATGACCAAACTGAGAATTAAACGTGTATCTCAAAGTCCCAACTCCAAAATGGTCCCCAAGCCTAAAGGCACCTCCTAGTGATTTAGGCATTTTACATCACTGTCCAGTTAACTGAAGTCTACCACTACTGTTCAGTTCATCAGCAGTAGCTTATTACGCCATGGTCAACACTGTCACCCTTAAAAGTGTTTTTATTCCAAAAACCAAGCATGGACTACACCAAAGTTAAGAAGCCTGGCAATGTCAGACAGTCATCCCATACAAAAACTGAAGGTTTGACTGTGTTATCCCTTATGTAACACAGATATACTTAACATCTAAGATGTTTCTTTTCTGAAAGGAGAAACCTAGCAAAACAAAGGCGGATGATGAGTAAAAACAAACCCCTACACTGAACAGATTTTGTATTTTTGCTCTCCCTCTGCAGTATTCTAGAAAGCAAAAGTATTATTTACCCATCTGTGAGAAAGCTTTTGGCTGTGGTGCCTGTAATACTGCTGGACGTAGCACACTTCGCTGCTGTTCCTTCGGCTTCTGGCTAGGGAGACCTGCAAGTACAAAGTTTTTTCAAGAGCTACAAGCTTTAAAGTTGAAAAATTGAACTTCATCTAATCTTCTTTGTAACTGCTTCCAACAGAACATACAATGGAAAAATCAGACATTGAAAAAGCTTCCACCCCCTTCTTTCCCATGCCTCATTCAGCCTCAAAATAGAACTAGTCCCAAAAAGAGAAGACAACTTCCTAGCCTTAAAAGACACTTTAAAATACATTCCCTACCTTATCCAGGGAAGCACAGAAGGAGAGTTTATGACAATGACTCAGAAATAAAAGTCAAAATGTAAGAGAAATGAACAGTACACAAGCAATCCTGTTTATTCACTGACATATTATTCAACTACACATTCCAAGTCGTCTTTTCTCCTTCCAAGGAAGTCATTTCCAGATACTGGTAAATGATTTTTTTCTTTTCGTTCTTCATACAATCAGATGTATTGGTGTGTAATAATCTTCACTACGAAGGTGGTGAGGCACTGGAACAGGTTGCCCAGAGAAGTTGTGGATGTCCCATCATTAGAAGTGTTCAAGGCCAGGCTGGATGGGGCTGAGCAACCTGGTCCCTGCACCTGGAAGGTGTCCCTGTCCATGACAGGGAAGTTGGAACTAGATTATCTTTAAGGCCCCTTCCAACCCAAACCATTCTATGATTCTATGACCTTACATGTTGTTTCATTTAACAACATTTTGGCTTTTTGAATAAACCTGGCCTCTGGTTTGCTATAGTAAGATACATGGCACTACAACTCTTCAATTCCACTCTGATTCAAAAAGTCAACTGACCTTAAAAAACCTAATAAAAATTAAAAAAAAAATCTTTACATCAACTCTAGAAGGTTATGGCAATCCCAAAAGGTTCAATTTTCTTCATTGAACAAAACAAAGATGAACTCTTGGTCCAATAAAATATCGCAACAGAAGTTACTCATCGCAACTCAGCTGAATATTCTGCAAATAGTTCCATTTCAGGCCACCCACATTCAGAGGACAACAACACCCGAAATATAACAACTATTCTAAGTTCAAATGTTCATATGTCAGCTCAGAAAAACTTGTTCTTTTTTAAATTTACTATTCTTCCTGCAAACGAAATAAACAGGTTTCCATATATATAAAACAAATAATAACTTCCATTACCAAATTTTTTTTTTTTTCTCTTAAACTCCTAAGTTTAATATTAATGTCTTTCCCATACTGGCCAGGTCTACATCAGCAAACAGGAAACTCAGTAAGAGCCAAACCATACAGCCAAACTGCACAGCAGAACAGGTAGGATCAAGGACCTGACATCCACGTTAYCGTCAAAAGCCAGGGAGAGGAGGAAGTGGGAAGTGAACAACATTTCAGACTTTGCTCTAGCCTGGTCCCAGACTGAGTGCCCTTTAATGGCTGGAACTTATTCAGTGCGCTCCTGGAGCGCCACTTTTGTTCCAGTTTGCTACCAAAGGAATTGAGTTCATGGAGCCCAGGACTACTCTAAGAATTGAATGAAAGCATGCTAAGCAGAGACAACTGGGAGATACATTTCAGAAATGCATGACTGATCCAAGCCAAAATTTGGATGTGTCTATACACATTATACAGCAGATATGGGCATAACCACTCTGGAGAATACAAGATTTTTTTTCTGCACACAGGTATTGCCATCTTCCAGTGACAACAGCAGTTTGAGGAAACTCCTAAATAAAAAAATAAAATGCTTGAACTGGTTTCTCTGTACTCCTGCAGAAAACATTGAACTCACCTGCGCTGGGTGCCTGACCATGGATAAGTGTTGGTGGCTTCAGCCGGAATCCACTGCTCTTTTCCTCTAGAAGCAAAATATAAAATTACAAGGACATAGCTGAAACATACTACATACATTCATTCAGTCATAAAATTTCTCGTGCTTTCCCAATTCAACAACCCACAAGTTTTATAAATATCCAAAGTCATAAGCAGATTTCCAAAGAACAAATTCCTTTCTTCCAAAAGAAGTCTGAATTTTCAGTAATCATCACACCAAACATACATCACAGGCAGAAACACAAGTTGTTGCAAGAAAAAAAAAAAAAAAAAAAAAAATCAAAATTGTTGTTTTTCAGGAGAAACATGAAACAGACCATATTCACAAGAGAAATGGAGTTCGTTCTGTGAAGGACTTAATAGAGGTTTAATAGAGGTACTTAATAGAGGTTTTAAGTGAGAATCAAATTAAAGAAAGGACAATCAAAAGTATGACTGAACATGACAGCTGCTAACAAGCACCYAACTGCTAATTATCATAAGTTAAGTTAAACTTAATTGCTTAATATTAGTTTCTTGTAATTCCATTAGCTTTTACTTTATGTTTTTACAGTATGAAGGTAAAAAATTCCTTTGCTTGTACTTACTACAGTTAAGGCTTTTAGATAAAAATACCAAAATCTCAAAAAAATAATATTCATAAATCCACAGCTATTACAAAATGATTTCCTAAGAACTTTCAAGGTATAATTATAAAATGTTTCCTTTTAGGGGCATAATGGCTGTGCTCAGAATAAGACAACTCAGCACCTTACCATCTTACTGTACTTCACTATTCTCATGCCATTTAAGCATAAGATAACAATGTGCTGTACAGCAATACCAGCACAACCAAACCACAGAACAACTGTGATTAACAAAATAAGCGGATAAAAATACACGGTTCACAGGTCATTGTCGAACATCATCATGACCACAGATTATGGTTGGTTTGATTTTCAGTATCAAGAAAACAGTATCCAAAGTAGATAAATGAAGATTTCCCTTAAGTTTTATCTTGAGGTTAACAGGTGGGCATAGAGTCACATTGCAGTCTTCCCGCATCACTCCCAAAGCATTTAAGAATTTTGATATTTGTTATTTTAGTTACCTCCAGCAATCATGAGATCAAGCAATGAAGTGAGCAAGAGAACAGCTGTAAGATCAGAACCATCACCACTTCCATTCTCCCAGATAGGGTCTTACTTCT
Source organism: Oceanodroma leucorhoa (assembly GCA_030449065.1). Taxonomy (NCBI): domain Eukaryota; kingdom Metazoa; phylum Chordata; class Aves; order Procellariiformes; genus Oceanodroma; species Oceanodroma leucorhoa. Next base: position 331,496 of record JASVER010000195.1, on the reverse strand, counting down.
GAAGTATCAGAGTACTTTGGATCATGACAGCCTGACAGCAATTTGCTGAGAAAAGAGCAGAAAAAGGAGGAAGCTCACCGGGTTCTGAGTCAGAATTGCCTGTAGAGGGTTCACAGAAGCTTGATGGCATAAAGACGTTGTTCTTTGTTACTGCAGTCAAGGAAAAAGAAAAATAAAGAGAAGTTGTGTATGTTGCTCTTAATTATAAACTCCATTCCCAGACATATCAAGGCTGCAAATTGAAAATTATTTTTTCTAGCCATTGCTTTGTTTATTTTAGGTTTTTCTTTCTTCTAAAGTAAAACAGTATTGCAGCCACAGAAGTAAACAGGTCATTGTCCATAAATTCCCCTTAGTTTTTCCTGAAACAGAGAAAAAGCAAGTTTCATTTATTCTGGAGGGAAGATAAACACAGGATTCTTGGTCTGAATTGTATCTGAACTAGGAATTAAAAGTGATGTTAGCATGTATAATATCATTATAAAATAATGCCTTTCAAAAGGCCTCTGTAGAGGACAGAAGGGAGTGTAATGCCTGCTAAATAGTGGAAGCTAACACCTGGGCTCCTCAAAAGGCTTCAGAGTGATAGCATAGTTTGCACTAAGAGCTGGGCAACTTATGTTTGAACTGTCCTGCAAGGACAAAAATTCTACAGAAACAGAGGAGAGTACATCAGAGTATTTGCAGATGTCACACAAGAAGCATAACAGTCAAAGAGCAAAAAAATGTTTGAAAGGAACAGGCAAAGGACAGTGTTTCTTTTCCACCCTTTGCTGGGACCTAGAGAAGCCAGTAATAAGGAGTTTGGTCGAGGCCCTGTTCAGCAGTTGAAGTACTTTTGGTGTTGTACAAAGAATCACAGACAATGTAGTTTATGAAATACAATGATCAGCGCAGGAGGTAGATGCATCAAGAGTCACAAGGCAACAATAGTAGGTTGGGATTTTTTGTCTCCAACAGATCATCTTGCATGAGGTAAAGTATGACAATATTTGTCAGCTCTTTTAGCGTTTATGAGGCTGTGGAAGAAGATTAAGTATGCTGAAAAGAGAAAGGAAACTCATCTCTGAACACCATTGTACTAAAAGATGCAGCACTTGCCTTTTGTATTTAAGTTTTAGATTTTTTTTTCATATTTGCTTCTTTCCTTTAATTCCATCTTCTCTCTTTTTATTATGGTCTGCCTTAAGCTTAAACATGATGCAGGTTTCATATAAGCAACATTTCCCTACCTTTGAGAGAAACATAACCCCACAAAAAATTTTAAGAGGTTTGGAAAGTGAAAGATTTTCTGTAAACCGAGGCCATCGAATACTGTCAGCAATATTCAAAGAAGCCTTTATGGAAGTTGCAATTCCAATCAAAGTTGTCACTGCTTGACAACACCCCACATCAGAAGAGAACAAGGGATTCAAATAGGGAATAAATGACCATATCCAGTCAAAGGACATAAGCCAAGCAGGTGCTGAGAAAGTAAACTGGACTCCTGAAACATTCAGTATTTAACCATAAAAGAGGCAAACAAATTGTTTTCCTCCACTTCTTAAGAAATGTTAGCATTAACCAAAATCTGATATTTTAGAGATTCTAATCTCAAAAGATAAAGGCATTACAGACTAGAGGAGTTAGTGATTATAGGGAACCTAGGAATATAAGGTCCAATAAATAAGGACGCTCCTAGCAGGCTACACACATTCTGTTACCCTAACAGAAAATCTACAGACAAAAAAAGCCCTATTCATTATTTTTGTGCAGACAGTGTTCTTTTACTAAGAGTGATCGGCAAGCAGACAGCAGCAACACTTGTCCCCTGAACCGTACTCAATTAACAGGACTGCACCTTGAAACCAGTTAAGTTGCACACCAGGAAATCTAGATCTTAAGGAGAAGGGATTCCTCCCCTGACTAGCACTGGCAGTATAAGTGAGAACACTGTGACCATAAAGTATCAGCAACTACATTTTAAATTCCATAGTCACTTATTTCTTTAAAATTAAAAGCAAAATAACTAGGTTTTCATCTTTTAGTCACACTTCCCAAATGTCATGTATGTTAGAGGAATGTTTTTTTCTGTTCTCTCCTTTACTGTTTTTCCCCATCTCCTTTATTTCAACTAACACGACAGAAACAAAGTAGTGAAGTCTCCAAACCTGCCCCAAGCACTGACATATCTTAACTAAAATAATTCTTGACTAAAGCTAAAAACTTCTTATCGTCTGTGAAGAGAGAAGGCATAAATTTGAGAGAGAGAAGAACTTATATAGATTTCTTCTTATGTAACTTTCTTATATAACTTTCTTATAAGAAAACTTTTTATCTTTCTGTGAAGAGAGAAGGCATAAAAGAGAGACCGATCCTGTAGGTGAACGCAGATATCAAACGTGACCATTCCCGCATATGCGAATTGCAAGCATTTACGCCTGGCCTTCCCAGTGATTTTGCTGCCTTGACTGTATACACAAACAGGCAGTGGTCATTCTCTCTTGCATTTGCCAGGTGAGAATGTTGCTGAAATGCACTGAATCCTCTCCACTTTAAAAGGAATGGGAGAACAGGAAAGGACTAAAACAACTTAAGCACAACCCGAGACTTGGAAGATTTGCCTGGCAGCAGAGTAACTAAGAAAAAGGTAGCATTTATATACATTTTTTAAGAGGCAATGTGATCACAACAAATCAAAATGATTTCTGGTAAATTCTTCAATTTAACAGCAGAAGATTAAAAGCTGAAACTACAAATGTATATAAACTTACAGATAGAAAATATTTAAAAAAAAACTTATCTATCAACTCCTTTGGGCTTCACTGAATTTGCTAACACAGACCATAGAAAAGTCAGAGTACATGGTTGCTGTGGTCTTAAACCAAAGCACAGCAGACATTACAAGTAATAAGGCTGCTGACATGATTGCGGGGAAAAAGAAACATGTAAGAAGGAAACCCACCTCTCATATAATATTGTAACAACATTTACCTGACTGAGAAGGAGGGAACTGAGTTAAAGATGAAGTTCTCTCACGCTTTACAGGTGGACAGTAGCTGCCATCCTCTCGATCAGATTCTATAGAAAAAAAGCAATTTGAGAAAATGCACAAAATCCTGGAGAGACACATACTCGTGTTTTTTAAACTTACAATCAAATCTCTTACCATCTCCATCTTCTGGACTTGATCCATCTGCTGATCTCTGAAATCAGATGACAGTGATAAAACAAAAATCACATACTGAACATTTCAATCTCTTTGGATACATCCAAATGTTTTAAACATCAGTTTGGAGATATTTTCTTTACTGTCAATGATACATACTCAAGGCAAAGCATTATTTTTATGACTTACATGTAGGCATATTGACTTTCACCCAGATACTATTAAATAAGATTAATTCAAAATATTTCATTTACAAATAAGATACCTGAAAATTCATATCCAGGCACTAACATCCTTAGAGACTATGCAACAATTATTACAGTTACAATTTTCTATAAATTGAAAAACTGAAAGTGACAATTTTCACATTTGGTTTGATTTTAAACATATCATAGAAGTTCCAAGCTTCTCATGAACATACCCGTTATTTGGGAGTTCATTCCAAAGCACTTTTCCTAATTAATGTAATTGACATCAGTTCCTTCAACAAAAGGACAGTGTTGGAGGAATGTCTTTCAAAGCATGCTCTATAAACCAGTTCTATGATATTTTGATAGGAATTAGCAATGGATAGTCTCCCAGCATCTTCCACAGTACCAGGAACAAAACAGGAAGCATCACAGGCTACCAACTATCACAATATTCAAAAATGTCTTTTGTTCAAAAGTTTCACATATTTTCTGATGATTTCTAGGTCCGTCTCCTCCTACTTGCTCTGCCAGTTCCTCAGCTGATATAATTTCCCTTGTTCCTACAAAACACAGTCCCATGATGGATTCCTTTCACTATGCAAGGTGACCAGGGCAGCATTAGCGCCTCCATCTCATTACAAAACCTCCTGACAATCTGGACCTTCTCCCTAGTCTAACACTAGCCTTTCATCTCACTCCTGCCCCAGGACACACAGATGGACACCTTGCCTTCACAGTCTCACTTCAGAGCTTGGCTGACCTGGGGAGGAACAGCAGCTCACAGACATAGCCCACTGCAGCCCCAGAGCTTGTCCTTCCCCACTGCAACTAGTCATACTTTGGCATAGAGAACAGGCAGACACACAAGAATCAGGCAACACACAACAGGACTGGTTAAGCTGCACAGGACTATCATCTGAAAGACATACCTTGGATATAAGAATACCAGAAAGTACAAAACTTTCTATTTAGCATTGCATATATTTAGAATCTAGAGACTACTGTACTATCAGTATTTCACTCAAAGCTAATAAAAACCCATTTACACTGCATTTTGCCTATGCAATTAAGTTTAAGGGTTTTTCTGTTTTGTTTTACATTAACAGAAAGGTATAGCTACTTCACTAGCATCCTAGTCAAGTACTTTTGAAACCTTTAGCATAGGGAATGAAAAGCTATTGACAGTTCTGGAACACAACCCCCCACATCCGCACATATCTACCGGCCGAATCGCATTAATACTGTATTTGATGATCCATGCTCTTCCTACATAATTGGCCAAGTACTCCACACTACTGGAAGATGATCTTATTAGGCATCTCCCTTGCCAACATACACTAGTTTCCCATGATGTCATCTATCTGTTTCAGCAATCAGCATCTGAAGTCAGAAAATATTCTTTTTTCCACAGAAAGTGTTGTCACATATACCAGCAATTTGTTTCAATTTTTAGGAAAAATCCTGAAAGCAAAAGGAAACCATTTGGTAAAAAAATTTGCATGAATGAAACTGCAGATCTGTGTGCAAAAATCCTTAAAAAAAAAAAAAAAAAAAATATCAACAAGCGATTTCCCCCAAACTCCCAAAAACTTCTTAAGCTGTTACTAATATGTGCTGTATTCTCAATGCTCAAGTAACACAGACCAAAAAAAAAGAAAAAAAGGAAAATCAAACCTGTATAGCACAAGCTTCAAATTATCACATCATTGCCATTTCATTAACTGATGCAAGCTCAACTAAATATACCATCACTACATTTAGTGGATAAGGAGCATCAATATCCAAAACCAACTCTGTAACCTACAGAGGGCAAAGCAGAGCTACGTATCTACTCTCTCTGAATTATTTCCACGCTTCCTAGCCCACGAGTTTTAGCAGATTAAAACTATGCAAGAGCCCGCATGACAAGTGTTACAGCAGTTACTGACATTGCCAATCCTAGTCAAAGTAGGTGCTGCACAAAAGTAAAAAATGACTTCCCTTTCCCTCAAATGTATTTTTTTCCTACATAGGCATCTAAATATTTAGATCATTTGGTATACTACCTCTCATCCTTACCCATTCACACACTGCTCACACTGTCAATTATTGCTTGCGGAAGTTGGGACAGACCTTGCAAATAACTCCTACCAGAAAAATACAACAACAGATTTAAATCTTTCATAGACTCAGGAATTTAAAGGCCAGGGAGGAAAAAAATCGGAATCCCTTAGGTTGATCCCTAAGCACAGACAGGCCAAAGAACCTCATTTATGTCTACCTCAGTACTGAAACTCCTGCCTGAGCATTTAAGATATTCAGGTTTGATTTTCTGTTTTCAAATGAATGAGAATATGCACGAGTTACTCCACTGCAGAGTTACCAACACTATTGGGAACTGTTTTTTAATTTTGTTATTCTCAGCATCCAGTAAAAGACACACACCACTCTGTTTCCTTGTTTTTATTAAAAAACTTGTTGACAATATGCACTCCCCATTACTTGGGCAGTCACCTATCAGGTGTCCTCAACCTTGGATAAATCTCAAGTTTTCTCACTGTAATAATGCTTTCACCAATGACCAATTCGCTCTTACAGATCTTGAAAAATACTCCTAAATCCTTCATCATTAGAAGAAAGGCTTTCAAGAAAATAAAGCTGTATGCACATGATCTAATGAAACCTGATTTCCCACAGACCCTACCTAGATGACAAACAATGTGGAATAACCTGCAGTGAGAAGTCAAATGCTTAACGCAGTGAGAT
>JASVER010000195.1:278853-324687 GCA_030449065.1 Oceanodroma leucorhoa | reverse complement strand
TCTCTCCTCTCTAGTCTCTCCTCTCTAGTCTCTCCTCTCTAGTCTCTCCTCTCTAGTCTCTCCTCTCTAGTCTCTCCTCTCTAGTCTCTCCTCTCCTCTACCCACAGAGGAATCCAGGGCCAAGATCTCCATACCTCTCAGCATCTTTGGTCAAACCTGACAGAGTTAAAGGCAGGTGGCACGGGGGGGTAGGGGTACACCGATATACTGTTAGCATAAGCTTCATTTTTTTATGAAGCCATACTATAAAATAAGTTACCACCGCAGACAGAAGCTGCTTACCAAAGTTGCTTATTTGGGAGAAGATGAGGAGACTAGACAAAAATAGGGGGAATATATGCGTGACAAACAATTTACTTGACAGACTGGAAAAAACATCAGATTACAATCAGTGATAATAAACCACAGTCCAGCCTTTCCATTTCAGGCCTCTCTTTCAGGCTATTCCATCTGAACATTACAGCAGTAGATGTTTTACACAAGTATACTACACAACAGAAATGAAAGCCAGGACCATCTCATCCTATAAGGAACCATTAAGGTGACACAACTTCTCTCCATTCAGTTCTTTGAAATTAGAAGCTGAAGAGACACAAACCAGTAACATCAAAATCCAACCTACAATTTACTCCTCAAGTAAGAACAGAAGCCACCTTTCACGTATTCCCTCCTCCCCTTACTTTTAGAAATCCAGCTACAGAAAAGTTACAATTATTTCTAAATAGAGGCTCCTACAATTCTGACTTGTTTCTAATTAACCAAATTACCTTTATAAAGGCTACCAACTGCTTTTTAAAAGTGCAAATGGAAGTACAAACACTGCTTCTTTACACCCATTACTTCCTCACACAGTTGTTACAACAAACTAACAGAGAAGAACTTACACAAACTTCAACAAATTTGTCAGGTTTTGTTTATTCACAATAATGAGCAGAAACAGGGAAGGCAAGGGAGAATTCAGGTAAAGCAAAAAAGTACAACATAATTAGGTGAAATCTCTAAGAGTACACTTAGAGTGTTTATCTTTGAAAAATACATCTAAGATGCAAAAAGTCACATATACTAGGACTTCAGAGCATGGTACAGCAAGTCTGCAATCCAGACACTCTGTACATTTATAAGCATTATTGAACTGCCACGGCTGTTGCTTAAAAGCTGTTCCAGAACCTCTTAAACAATGGAGTCCTACAGCTACATGCTGTGTAGGCTGGCTTGGGTCAGACAGCTGAAAGTCAAGACATCATGATCAGCTCTGCAAGAGGCCGCATCTCTGGCCACACCATGTTAATGTCTTAGCAAAAATACCTGCCTGTGTGTGTACAAACAATACCGAGTAAACAAAAAATACGCAGTGTCTCTTCTTCAGAGCTCAGACTTAATTCATCTATCTTCCCAAAGTCCTGGGAAGACTACATGAAACTTTCTGCTCCAGCAAACCAGTATGAGCAGTCTGAAAATGCATCGACCTTCTGTGTATTATGAGATAGTTTTACTCTAAGAAACTGGGATAATTTGACGAATGCTTGCCAGTGCATATAAAGGCCAGTTACACGCCTATACTGAGCACTGCACTATTCCATAAATTTAAGTGAATGGAGTAAAGTTCAAGGATGCACAGGTATGTGTTGTGTACAGCCAAGAATTCCTGCATACATCCCGCAACAGCATTCTTGGTTCTTAAATTTCCTTCAGACCTAGGTTAAATGGGGTAAGATTTTCTGCTCTTTAAGAACAAGTCTAGGATAATAACCACCTGCTGCAGTTTTCCTGAAAGTCTGGTTTAATACAGTTCTCTTGGCCAGTTCTAGTAACTCTGGCAATTTAAAATGATAGAAAACTGACATAAAAGTCTGTGACTACATTTACCAGCTGTATTTTAAAATATTAACCCTTGAAAATGTTAACCTTAAAAAAATTGAAATAGAAAAATTTCTGCAGCAGGTCATCAAGCAACACCTGACAGTCTGGACACCAAAAGGTGCTTAACCTACAGCTGTTTGTACCTTGTCATGGCAATCCATTCAGCACCAAGCTTATTTGAAATGGCCCATTCTTGGGGAAAAAAAAAAAAAAATACACTAGTACAAGAAAAGGGTGCAGGTATTGTGTGGAGCAGCCTTAACAGGCAAAGATCTATCGAAGAGTACATGCCTAGTGTGTGTGGTCACAATGAGCAGTGACACTCACCTGCACCAAGAAAACACAGTCCACCAAACAGAAAGATTACAAATACTTAAAATTAGACTGTATGGTAGCACTCATTTAGCTATCTAAATATCAAAAATATTTTGCTGCACCATCAGTAGAAAAATCTTAAATTAACAGCACTGACAGCTTTTCCTACCTCAAGGTACTGATTCCCCCCCCCAGTACCTAAATTCAAAATTCTGCTGTAGCATCTTTCTTGCTGCTTTTAATCTGTTAAATACATTACAGGTTGCATGACAAGCTCCTGTTTATATCCAGTAAAAACAGAGCATTAGCTGCTCACTTTGTCAAGCTGCAGCATTATGGCTCAGAGGGAACAAATAATCCTCCTCTAACTGCTTGAAGCAAATCCCTCACATATACCCACTTTCTCACTTATTTAGAAGTGAGATTTTAGCTCTTATCCTTAGCAAACACACAGTTTACACCCTAAATTTTAAAATTAATACTTGATGTGTCTTCTATAATTACACCCACTAGGGAGTCCCAAACAAATTTCATTTCTGCTAATTGAAACAACAGCTTAGAGGGGACTAACAGCTGAGATCAAAGAATCAGACAGACAGTGAGCTGCACTACCTAAAGTTAACAGTAACAGAGTCCTCCTAGTAGAAGGGACTTTTTTCTTTAATCCCCTCAGCAGCAGAAGTACTTGGTAGGTTCACACTTACCCCTGCCAGTTCTTGTTGAATAGGAGCAAGCTGGGCTTCAGAAGCGGGACTCAGGGTAGCACTGACTGAGGCAACAGCGGGAGCAGGGTGCTCAGAGTCGCGCTCACCAGCTGATTCTTTGTGACCCAGACCATGGTGGGGGGGCTGAACCTCTCCCTGAGGGTCCTCGCCTGAATCCGACAAACCTTTTTGCTCTGCAGGGGACTGGGAGCAAAAAAGACAACGTCCCTTCAATGCAAGGCTGCAACATGAGAGAGCAGTCGTCCTAGTGAGAGGATCTGCTAATCCCTTTTTAAATTCCACTGTTTTCACAGTATGGCAGAAGGAATTGCTTGCTGCTGAGACATCAATTGAAATACGCACAAACCAGGCAACAGAACCTGCTGGCTGAATTAGCTTCCCCTCCCCACAAAAACCATCAGTTGGAGCAAACGCACTTTTTTGAAACTTAGCTAAAAATGTCAGTGTCCCTGGCAAAAGAGCATTTTTGCCAGCCATGGGATTGTGGGGGTTTAACTCCTCCTTCTCTCAAGGCCTAAAGGACAGGTAATTGCTTTTACCCCCAGATTCAGAAGTAAGAATTAAATAGACAATTACTGTAAATAACTGTCCTTCACTGCTTCTTCAGACCATGTTTGAGGGAGGTGGGGTTGATCATATAATAATTAATTTCTGTAGAGAATTTTAACATTCACACAAGACACAATCTTTTCATATTCATGTGATGGAGAATTATCTGAAAAGCAACACCAATTTTTTCTTTTGTAAATTAAAGAGTTTGCATATCTACTTCAAGGAGGGGAGTGATAGGATAGCTAGTGCACACTAATGGGATTTGATATTTGCTGAACTTCTGCCACCGACTCTTTACATTTCTTCAGATCATTTAATGCTGTAGAGTCCTCATTTGTAGAACAAAAATTAATCATTACCATATTCTGCACACGTCTGAAGAATGAAAAAGTTAAAGGCTTTGAGCCTGAACAACTGTATTGTGATAAAGGACTAAATTATAGTCCATGGATAATATGCAGGTAAAGGACATTCCCCCAGCTGCAATCTGTGGGCCAAGCCTCCTGGTGTCTTATGGTAAAGCATCTGGAGAATCAAGCAGTTAGGTGAAGATGTCACTAAGCAGCACATAACTTTGGCTTGCTCTCAGAAAGCATTCAGTAGAATGAAGAGAGACTAAAAATGCTCACCATTGCCCCGGTCCATGCAAAACAGAGTAAACAGCAACCTCAAAAATAAACAGCAGTTTTTAAATCCTAAGGGCCCAAAGTTCTTCAGCTATGACTTGGCCTGTCCTCAAACAGAAGCAATTATTAAAAGACAGCAACACATGCAATTTTTTCAGCGGGTTCATTTCCGTTCAGTGAAGTTACTCAAGTTAAAGTTCTAAATCTTGCAAGAAATTATTATCATTAAGGCTCAAAATAATCAAAATATATTTATTGGGGATAACATTATGTCAGGTAAAGCTGAGGATGCTGGGTTTTTGTATTTTCAAAATTTTCTGGTTTTAATATGAAGCTACCAGACCCAAACACTAACTTAAAACCCCACAGAATGAGAGAGGAGAGTTAAAGAAACATTTTGTTTGTCAGCAAAAATTAAACCAAGTCTAGCACTTGGTTGAGTCTTTGGCTCAGAACACCAGCATGAAAAGGCTATCTGGAACTGGCCACAGCACTTACAACATATATATGTTATTCATACATAAAGACAAGGGGTAAACACCTCAGTCCTCCACTTGACATTTTAGGCCCACTACTCCTAGTCCCTTTTTTATGCTAAGCCTCATTTTCAAAGTTAATAGCATTGCAAATGTCACTCAAACTGTTTTTTTCCCCTTCAAGGGAAGACAGCCATAAAAAAAGTACAAGAATTAAGTCACAAGTTACCTGCATCACACTAACCACAAAGGCCATTATGCAAGCAGCAGCACTGAAGATCTGATTTTTCTCATGGCTTACATTGCATGTGACCTCTGGTCCTCTCACTCTGCTACCCCAAATCCTCCCCACATGCCTCACAACACAAACCTCTCCCCCACACCTCTTCAGTCCTGCCAAACCTCTGGCCATCCGCAGGGCCAGAGGCAGTTCATCTGCACCGAGCAGAGAGAGTGAGGCCATGCATACAACAGCAGCTCTCCCTCCGCAAGGGAGGTGATTTGGGTCTCGCTGATCCAGTCAGGTTTCTAATTTTCAGGAAACATGCAGAACGGTTTTAACATTTAAACCTCTATCACCTTGTCAATAGTTATCAGAACCTGCAAGCTTTCAGCTTGGTGATCAGAAGAGAGCTGGCAGCATAACCAACTTTGCTTGGCTTCCTAGCTGAAAGACTTCCCACTTCTCCAGTGGTCTGGAGAGCCAGACCACTACAGAAGAGATGACTGCGGTAGGACTGAACAGACCACAGACCCAGTCCAACTGCTGTACAGGTGACTGAGACAACCCTGCCGTTATTCACACAGCCTCTGAAGAACCCAGGGGCAGTGGGGAGGGGTGGGAGTGGGACACACAGGACCCTAAAACCCACGGTGGGGAAAATGCTGGAAGCTACAACCAGAATGGTACTAGGAAATGTGGATGGGGGAGACCGTCCTTGTCAACAGCCAGAATGAACCTCAGGATGAGCTAACCAGCACCAGGGATCTGCAGGCAACAGGGAACAGTTAGGAAACTGTAGACAGACAGACTCTGGAGCTGAAGAGACGATTAAGAAGAGTCAGTGTCCGTAAGAAGCAAAATAATGCATAGGAAGAGGGTACAGAAGTGTTTCCACATAAAAACAGCTAAATACCTTATTACTCTTCAGCCATAATACACAGAATCTGGAGGGAAAAGGAGCAGGAATATACCTATGAAATCATGAGCCRCACATAGGATAGCAACGCAGTGACTCCCACAGAGCAACAGCTGGAAGGCATCAAATTAAACGAGGCTGTAACAGGTTCAAAAAAACCAACACAAAACTCAAGGAGACAAAAAGCCCATCCCGCTGAACCCCTTGTCAGAGGATCATGCGCATGGTAGTAGCTCACATGCTCGGGTTCAGCAAGCAATTGGAGAAATTCAAAGGAAAAAAAAAGGAGCCTTACCAGCAATTTACATGGACTTATAGCTACAGATCATAAAATTGCTAATAATGCAAGAAGAGGCAAGAACATTCAACACACACTTGTGCTATATACTTAAAAGTGGAAAAGACAGTAAATTATTTTGCAAGTAATCCATATCAGTACAGTTTAGAATATTTCAAGGTAGGCTAAGTAAACATGCATCAGATTTTAGTAACTCTTGTAATATGTGGGAAGTATTTTAAAAAGTGAAACAAGCAAGGTAACCTTTCGGTATAAAGCTGATCCCTATCCTAAGCAAAACTGGAATATGTGCTCCAAGACTCAGAAAAGAAACAAAAATAAGAATTATTGCCAATCACCACCTCTACGCAGAAAAATATGATGCCAAGGTGAGAATTTCTTGGCCAGGGCAATACATGAAATTATATTAAAAAAATATATATTAAATGGATCAAAAACTACTGCAAGTTTCAGAATTTTATGAATAGTATGTGGTTTAAGTCATGGAAGACAAAACCAACAAAGGCCTCAAGGATTTCTCACACCAAAACTGCTCCAGACAGAAGTTTGTACAGCTGTTCTCAAAAAAGCACATCCAAGGGAAACTGCAAGCTCTTAAAATTCATTTTAGTCTTCAGTCACACTTACTATTGAAAGTCTTTTCTAATCTCTTAACTTAATAAATTCTGATCCAAGTTCTTGTTCAAAGTTCTTTGGAGCTTGTGAAGAACAGTTCATTCTCTTCCTTTTTGCTGTAATGTTTTATGCCTGTGATGATTTGTGTCTCTCCTTGAGCCTCCTCTTCTCTAGAGTAAACATTCCTTGTAAGTACAGCGCTAGGGAGAACTTGGCAGAAATCTGTTCCTGTCTCTTAAATACTAAGGTAAAGATCAATGGAGAGATTAATAATGTTAGGAAGCCACCTACACAAACTCACCTTGCTCAGCCAGATCGAACAACATCTATTTTATTAACACACAAAAATAACACACCGAGACTAAATCAGACGTAAAAGTCTACTTGGAGGTTTGGCTTTCTCTGCATTGCAGGAAATAAGGAGAGACATGAAGAAATACATAAAAGCTAAGATTAACATGATGCTAAAACCACCAAATATAAGCAATGATATAATACTCCTTTTTTATAATGACTGGCACAAACACTCTTGGGTTAGTTTTTCCTCCCAATTCTAAGTTGTGCTATTTATGCCTCCTCTCCTCATTTTCCCCAAACCAGCACCCATATCCAATGGCCCAAGACGACTCTCAGTATATCTTTTCACATTCTTTAACTGCTCAGAGCTGAGGACAACTCTTGTTGGTATTCTCAGTAGCCGTTGTCATTGCCAGCCTCTCTATATTCCTCTAAGCTTTGCCTTGCACAACTGTCCTCTCCAAATAGATTTATGATTGTTCTTCTAAGTGCAGCAGTGTAGCAATATATTCACAATTATGAACTCTTAAGCATTAATTTTAACTCCTTAAGTATACTATTGACTTACAACACAGTTCAACTAGGTCTCCCTAACAAAACCTCTTGGCAGCTGTGCTAATGATGCTAAGAAAGCTTGGAAAAGGAGGTATTGTTGCCTCTCCCTATACAAGTTACTTCCTCCACAGTTCTCTCTCTGCCACCATCCTGAACCTACAAGTCATGCCCATAGCACGAACAACATTTTCTAATCATCCACCTCCTCCAACCACCAAAACCCAGGCTTTTCCAAATCATGCTACATCAAACCAGGACTTCAACTGATCCCTACTTTAGGTATTGCCTAATACAACTTTCTCTCTTCTAAATTCATGATCTTGCCCTCCAGACTACATGGGAATGCCACCTTTCTAGTCACTTAAACCACTTTTACAACTCCCCATCTATTTTTAAAGCTCCACAGTTGAGACCATGATGACAGATCTAACTTAAGGACACAAATCCTTGTTCCAGAACTACCCCCTTACCTTTACAACTCAGGTGCCAGTTACCCCTTAAACTCTTTGCATCATTTTGCAGCATCACTTAGGTATGGGACATGACCCAAATGTCATGTAACTGATCTTCCCTCAGAGACATCTTTAAAAGCTCGGCACTACCAATTCACCTATAGAAAGCAGTACACCRACCAAAACTAGTTATATAACAACCTAGAAATAAAGTGTTCCTTTCTATATTCTACCATTACCCCCAACCCAGGCTGGCAGAGGGAAGAGGACAAGGTGCAAGCTACGTAATAGACAATGGCTTGTTTCAAAGTGCAAAAATATTTTTAAATCTGCGTTGAGTATCTACCTTTTGTAGCACTCATGACTAGGGAGTCACGACGATCCTAGTATTGCGAGAATCAATAATGACTGGAAGACCACAGCTCACACTTGCAGAACAAAGAACACTACTTTAAAAGCATTTTTGGACACATTGTTTCTTTACAACACTACTGGTTAAATTTGTTTAAGCTATTATACCTACTTAAAAATGTGTAAATGCAAGAAAGACTTCAGAATACTTTGACCTCAGAAATGCATGTTAAAAGTTAACTTCATAAAATGACTTCAAGTAACCTATGGCCAGAAACTGCCATGAAATGGTTTTATGGCAGAAGTTAAAATTGGTTTCAGAGCAGAAACACAAGTCTAACAAGTGACAAAAATTAATCACATAAAAAGTTGTATCTATCAATTGAAATCTTTAATTCAAGAAGTGCTATGAAAAGCATAGTATAGTTCATGTATAAGTTATCGGGATAGACAATGGAGTAACAGTAATATTCAATGCTTAACATAGCAAGGTTAAGATCTGAAAGCAACATAGAGTCCTAACAGCTATGAGTCTTCCTAAGCTGATGTAATTTTCCAACTAGAGTCAGCACTAGAAGCTCTGCTTGTCAGAAAAATGAATAGCAGTGTATAAACAAGGAAGATACTTGGATGCTATCATTCAGATAGTTGCAAGAACTCTCTCTACTTCACACATTGTGAAAATAGTTCTCAAAGAGTTAAGGAGATATGGAAATAATGAAAATGGAGACTTACTCAACAAATGTGGAAACAGACAACTTTACATCCACCATTAATTGATATCTATAATAAAAATTAGAACAGATAGACTAATCCTGTCTCTTTAACTGCGAAAAAAACCAACCAGATCATCCTTACTGAAAGTAAAATTAACAGGCATCATTCTGAACACGACACACTTTTTGTCCCCTCTAAATACACATGACAAACTGCAGGTTCTGATGTTTTACTAAACTGTATACAACCTTAGCTGGAACAATCAGTTAAAAAATTAGTTTCCAGGCTAGTATGCATTTTGCCCTGCAACATGCTGAATATTTTCCAACTTCTAATGGAGAAAGATGTCTGACACCTTACAAGCACAAACTTAAGTAGAGATTTCTGGAAAAACAATGTCAGCTCCAGTCAGTTAAGACCACTGAACAATGTCAACCCGGCCCTAATACTGAGAGGGCCTGTAGACACTGCAACAAAATAATTCTGCTCAGGATGTTCTGTTTGATGCGGAAGAGCACTAGGCAAACATCTAAACAATCATCAYGGACAGTGAGTTGAATACACAATGCGATGCCTTCTCCTCACTCTCAGCTTACTGTCAGATTGCTGTGTTGCTGCTGAAAAGCCTCCATGAACACTTTGCTTACAGCTCCAGAAGAAAGCCAACTTGACTAGACACACATTTGGTAAGTTAAAATTGTAATTTACATAGAGAAATTACATATTTTAGAAGTCTGGTGTTTGTCAACTATTTTGAAGTTTTGCATTTCCTTCAAAATGTTCTAGGGAAAACTCCTTTGTTAATAGATTCTCCTTGTTAACTTTAGTAAGGATAATCTTTTGTGGCAGGCAGGCAGTACACTTACCCAGAGACGTTGTATAGAAACAGTAATGGAGTCAACCGTTAACTGTAACACTTAGCTGTTAGTCTTTTCAAAAGTACAGTGAAAGGTCTCAACCTGCGTCACCTTTTCTTGATTAAGTTGATTAAAGGGACACTCAGCTGGCCTGAATGCTAGGTTCTGATACATACAGCATATATTAACTGCCTGTTACTTTTGGCTGACAGGACCATATTCTGACTCTATTACTATTGTATCAACACTACAAAAAACAGCTACTGGCACAAACAACAAGTAGGCTTTGGCCCTTTATTTAATAGAATAGCAAGAATCACAGCACTGATGCTTCTGTCACTTTTTCTGCAGTCTCAAATACATACAGTACAAGCTACTAAAATGACTATTAACCACCCCACCCCCTTTTTAACAAAATTGTACATCTCCACATATTACACAGTTTAACATAAGCATTTATGTTTGTTACTAGATGCATTATGCTTTGGAAATCGGCAACCAAATGACAGATGCCACTGGCAGAGTCTTTGTGATCTGCTTCAAGGAACTAGCCCTGTTCCCCAGCCAGGCTAGACCTATTCCATGCCCACACTGACCGTGGCTAACCCCCTCTCAAGCACCAGTACCACTTAGTATTTACATCAATTCCTAACTCATTTCTAACCCCTGTGCCTTCAAGATGCTTGGCTCACCCACAGGCCTCATCACACGGTCCCTCCAGCCCAGCCCACCAGGCAGGCTTTCTGGCTGTGCCTTGGCAGAGGCTGTCCTGCACATAGCTACCTACTCAGCATCACCAGAGTCCTCAGCATCCTCAGAGGCAGTTGGGAAGACTAAATCACAGATCCCTCTCCCTGGAACCCTGGATCCTCTCTGCCAGCCCAGAGACATTAAGCCTTTAGTTAAGATTTTTTACAAATATTTTCGAGACATACCAGAGTGCAACAGATCTGTCCCACAGCCCAACACAGGAGCTTGCACAGTCTAACTCTGAAGGCACGCACTGTGTGCAGGCCACTGGAGGTGTGCACTCTGTGCAGAAGCAGAAGGTACAATGTGGAGGAACTTGAGAGCACAACACCTGCCAGCTTAGCGCTGAAGGACCAGGCCAGCAAAGAAAGGACACAGGACCACATCGCTCTGCCTGGGTTGCACACTGCTACGATCACTGCTTCCGGACTAACTGTGGAAGCACTGCCAGGTTAAAGGACACCTGAGGAGAAAACTCACCATGGTGCAACTCAGAAGGGACTTCAGGAACAGTGTAAGCAACAGCGGGTGATTGGGAGCTGTTTCCTAGAAGGAAACAACATGATCCAAACTGATAGCGCAAACACTAGCACTCCCTTCATTCCAAAGTACACGTAAACAGTCACTGTAAAAAATGTAATTGGAAGGAACATCTCGAAAGCTTTTACTCTAAGATACATTTAATTTGATTAGCTAGTATTAAAAGAATGGCAGATTTAAAACCTTTCCAAGCTGACAAAAGACTTCAAGCTCCTGCTGAGGAATATGCCCACTAAACCCGTGAGAAAGCTCGAGTCTGGTACTTGTTCCAAAGCAAAAAAAAACTACCAACTGCAAAATGGTTCAGTATTTCTATTCAAACATTTGAGAAGATTTTCTGATTGCACAGATAACAAAACAATCCAGTGATTCAACAAAAAGTGAATCATGTGTACATGAGTACACTTCTCTTCGTTCCCACCAGCTTCAGCTAAAACAAGGGTAACCCTAATTTTTTTTTCTCCCAAATGTTAACAGCCTTTACTATTAACCAGGCAGAATTAAATACCACAATATATTAAGATTCTTATCAATTCTTTTACTAAAAATATTTTTACAATATAAAAAGCTGGAAGACTTACTGTTTGGGGAAAAAAAAGTAAGGAAAACTACACCCTACCACTCATCCATAACATTTTTGTGTCACTGTCAAAGTGAAAAGGAATGCAAAATACACTGCACTTGGTCCACATGGCCATGGTTTTCCATTACATCTATTTCAATTTAATAGCAATTTCTGCTAAAGGGAAGGTCCTGCTCCTGCCTTCAACTCCCGTTTCTCTCCTGAGCTCTACTCCTTCTGCAGCCACAGATGAGTTGTAACAGCCTCTTGGTTCAACACAAGCTCAACCACAGAACACCTTCCAGCAGGTTACGGCACAGCTCCAACTTACCTCAACACTGTGTAACTGCTACCACAGACCCAAAGGCAGGGGACAAGAACACATGGCAGGGGTAGAGGGATGGGTGAGGGAACAAGATTACCATTTTCCAAGGTAATTAGGCACTTCACAGCTTACTAACCAAAGTGATGAGATACATTTAACCATACTGAGGTGAAAAGCAATAATCTTGACCATCGTTTTCTTTGCTTTGTCTTAACTCTATTATCAGAAAAAGAAATGTTATAGTATTCTCATGCAACTGTCAGCACTCCTTCGCCATGCGTTCCTTCCAATATACAGCTTTGAAGATACTTTTTCCTCCCAGATTTGGTCCATCTTCTGTCTGAAGAGCTACCCATTTCTTGCCACCATCATCCCGCTTTTAGCCCTCCAGCACCTCTTCACCCTACAGCCATTAATAATGTTAATGCTCTATTATCCATTTTCAACTTCAAAACAATGTAGACAAATGGCTGCTCACCATGGAATGAGTCAGGGCTACAGAACAAAACAAACAAACAGAACATATCAACATCTCCTTACCTTCTGTGCTTTATCCTTCTGAAATACAAAGACAGGTGGAGCAATGGCAGGTTTTTCTGTAAAAAGAGAAATCATTGGTTTTTTTCCAACCACATTCGTTACTGACTAATATGACAGTGTTACATTCTATGATGCTTTTACCAACCATGAATCCCTAAACCTGTTAAATCTCAGTTACACAAATTGTTTCCACCGGTTCCTGGTAACATATAATTATAAGGACTTGATCTTCAAAAGGAAAAAGGAGCATTTTAAGAACAACAATACAACTGATATCTGAAAGCTATTTGTCTTTTCCCTCCAGATCTCTCTATTCCAAACCAGTACTTTTACAATATCTTAGTATATCAGGAAGGTATATCAGGAAGAAAAGGCCCTCTGCTGCAGTAGTTTACTTTTTGAACACATGTAAGTTTTGCAGGCAAGGGCTTTTCCTTCCCCATAGTAATACATTAATGCAAAGGGAGTTTTGCTGTACACACCCACATACCCTTTTCTTAAAGGTCACCTAACTCTCACACTTGATTATACTTGTATTTCATTATCACTGAAACCTTTAGAAAGGTCCTAAATCTTCAACATTTGTAGGTCTACAATTTAAACCAAATATGCCATGCATAGTATTACAGAGGGACCAGTCTTTTCCGCATAATTTAAGAGCACGTCTGCTTTCTACTTGAAGTTCCAATTCAAATATTAGCAGGACACTATTTTCTAAATAAGCACATCAACATTTAGTCTTCAAGAACAGAATAAATTTCTAGAATGAGTGTCTGTTTTCCGTTGTCCTTAATGACCTCAAAACTACCTCAATGTCCTTAATGACCAAAATAAAAAAAGAGGGGGGGGGAAGCAGAAATGACATTTCCTGAGAGTTTAACAAACTGATACACCTTGTGCATGAGTTATATTTGAAGAGAAACTGCACATACACTGTGCAGTCAGCAACCCTCCTGTATGTTTGCAGGGCTAAAGATAAGTACAACATTTAAGTCTGTCTTCAGAGTGAGACCGCTGTGAAACAATGGGATTCAGGGAGAGCTGTATTTTGGCTTATTTCTTTGCAAAAGTTCCACCTCTGCAATTATTCAATCTTACAAACAAGACTAGACATTTAAGAAAATTAAAATTTTTAAAACTTTTAGAACTTGAAAGGCTACCATAAAAAAGAAATAAAGCCATCAAGAAGAATTACCTTGTGCCAAAACCAAAAAAAGACAGTATCACAAAATCCTCCATAAATCAGTTGCATCATCAGTAAAGCACTTGGGTCAGCATATAAGGAAAAGGGGATGAGATTGTCCATTTGGGAACTGCTAGCTATCAGAGCAGTTTAGCTGAAAAAGTGCAACTTCACCTGACAAACATAAAATTATGAAAATTATTCCAAGAACTCTGTGCATTTATTTGTGAGGGTGGAAAAGCCTCTTTCCAATCTTCTGTGAGTCTAAGTCAGAGCGATAACCCAGCAAAAACACTGCAAGACTGAATTTGCAAGACTGGCGTAACTTGTTAATACAAAAGGCAAAATTAATTGTGAAATAAAGCTCCTTATTACAGCATTTTGCCTGCTCTTTTTTTCCTTTATTTTCTAAGTTCTTCTATCCATCAAATACTGCTGAATCTTTAAAATGCTTATTAATAAGAGCAATGCAGACAATCTATTTCAAAAATGAAAAATAATCTACTAATGAAGGTCATCAACAACGACTTAACTGCTATACCCATCCCAAAAAACAGAGTTTGTTGAAACAAGGCAGGGATCCCTTCTGATTCCCTTGGCCCTAGTATAACCTGCCTGTGGGAGGCTCCACTTACGTAAGGTTCAAGCTTTTAACCCTTTACTTCAAAGTGATGTTCATTTCTCTATACCATGTTTGGTATACTTTAGTATTCCTTAATGCTATAATTACAGCAACAAGTAGCATGCATTCTACCAAAGTACTTTTATCCAAGACTGCCAAACCAGTCAACAAAATGCTGTATTAGTGTTCTTCCCTTTGGAGATCTGCCCGAAAGCAGGACTTGATTGTGTAATGCACAACATATAAGAGAATCCTGTACCAAATTCCACAGATACCAAAGAGGACCAAACAGAAAAGAACTACCTGTCTATTTAGTGCTTAATAAAGGATTGAAGTATTGAGAGAGAAGAAAGCAAACAATCAAAAAGGAGATCCAACAACAATGCGAAGTGCAGAGGAAACATGGGATGGCTGGCAAAAGACTATAATGGGGAGCCAAAGAAGTTGATGCAAAGGAACAGGACAAACTAGGAGATGGAGTCTGGTGATGGAAAACAGTACTCAGGAAAAAAAGAACACGGATGCCAGGAACAGCAGAAAGCTCACAGGAAAAAAAAAAGTATTGGATGTAAGAACCAAAGAAGAAAACAGAGTGAAAAAAATAAAATATTTGAGATTGTGTCCACCTACAGCAAATGAGACTGGGAAAAGAAGCTAGTAAGACAAACTATGACCAGTCCTGTTAGTCAAGGCAGAAAAGATAACACTCTTGTGCAACATATCAGAGTTCCTATCCACCAAAGGAACACAGTCCTCCAGTACTCAAGATCTAGGAATCTCACTATTACTCTTGCTGGCTGTGAGACCAACTGACACAATGGCATCCGGCAGGAACGATGACAAGACAGCAGGCACTCATGGCTACCAACTATACATTCTTTACAGGGGAACACTTGTTCACCATGTCCTTTCTAAAGTCTGCAACAAGACCACAATGCTGGAAATGTTTCCCTAATTCGAGCCCAAGGAAAGAAGAGATCACTAGATTGCCTAATCCGACCACATTCATTAAACGCTGCATATTTTTCTGAGCCTTATTGTTTTGGGGAAACATTTTCATCAAAGGCATCAATTACTGAAGACATTAAAAGCACAGTATTATTGCCCTCAACCATCCATTACCTCACTTGGTAAAAAAACTCTAGTGCCAAATTTCCCATTCAAATGTCTGGTTTCAGCTTTCAGTTTTGATTCCTAGCTATGTTTTTTGAATGCATTTATGTACTAGATAAAGAGCTCTCTAGTATTTAATGTTTTTCCTATGAAAGCACTTACACAAACCATGTTTTCCTATCAACCGAAGAACCACAGGTTTTATTTTTGTAGAACAGAAATGCATATGTTAGGTAGTTGGGTTTTCTTCCCACGCGG
Source organism: Oceanodroma leucorhoa (assembly GCA_030449065.1). Classification (NCBI taxonomy): domain Eukaryota; kingdom Metazoa; phylum Chordata; class Aves; order Procellariiformes; genus Oceanodroma; species Oceanodroma leucorhoa. Next base: position 308,959 of record JASVER010000195.1, on the reverse strand, counting down.
TGAACAAGGCAGCTTATTAAGAGCTACTCCAAAATGAGAATTACACTGTCATTTGTACTAGCCAACATCAGAGATGGACGGTCATGTTCTCACTTAGCGAGCACGCTTCCATTCCACCAAGGTGTCTGAAGGATGACCTACAGTAAAATGGATCTGTTGGGTCCACAGAACTGTCATCAAGTCAGAGAGAAAATAAAGCAGGATGAAGGAAAACCCCTAACCTTCAAACTTCAGGTACAATACATGTAAAAGATCATGAGATCTTCTCCTTCACCTAAGAAGTGAACAGACACAGCACATAGTTCTTAAAAATTGTGGAACAGACTTGGTTTTTCTCCAGACAAGCAGACAGAAACAAGGTAAAACAAGGAGCTGGACATGCAGAAACAATTGTCGATTTTCTAACCGAGTCAGTCTCAGCAAAGGTGTTCTGAGAAAGCCCAAGCATGTAAGAAGGAAAGCAGACCTTTGGTAATTACTGTCAGTAATTACACAGAGACAGTAAGTCCCCTATCTGAAGATGTGGAACTCTTACAAACCACTTAGTTTCTTCTGAATGGTGGTAGGCTGTCAAATCAGTCTGAAAAATGACTGAATCCACAGAACTCCTTCCTGCAGTTTATTTATAAGTTCCAGACATTTCAATCCGCATGGATAATTACAAAAACCTCAAGAGCTGGCTTTCACAGGCTAAATTCCTTTAGCATATTTCACTGTCGAGTCATTAACTATCAATATATGCCCTATGTGCTGTCAGAAAAACGTATGTACTATTAAACCTACTCAGCTTGCTTCGCAAGCCTTGGAAACCAAAACACAGAAACAGAAAATACTATCTCAATAGCTCAGGCAGAGGTATTGTCTTCAAGTCATATATACTATTTAATGTGAGATTTTTAACTTAGATACATGACCATTTGTAGCTGTACCAAGCTCTGCAATGTCAACCAAGTTTCCTGCAACTAGACAAAACATGGCCTCGTTTTACCTCTCCACCCACTCACACCAATGCAACCACAGCAGTTGGTGGCATCTCTAGCAGCCACAATAGTTATTTTTGCAATACAAAGTTTTAAATCTTCACTGCAGCATGAAATGACCCATTACTGAAAAATCCAACAGGTATTTTGAGCGTATAGATGCAAAAACCACATCCCTTTTGAATCTGCATTTGAAGGCCACGTAAGTGAAAAGAAAAGGTAAAACTGCACAAAATGGGGCGGGGGGGGAACCTGGTATACTGCAGAGGTGCATTTCTCTGTATAGTTACCAGGCTCACAGAGCAAATCCCATGGCAAAGCAGTGACAAAGGCGAAGAAAGCATTCTTCTCCTTTGCCACCAAGACCATTCTGTCTCCTACCCTGAAGCAAAGGCAGCAGGTGGAGGCTCCCCAAGAAGCAGAGGACCCCCTTCCCTCTTGCCACCGGCCAGAAGGAGGGGACCCAAGAGACATCGGGGAATGGAAACGGGTCCCTGCGCGGCGTGGCAGGCGAATCCCCTCCCGGCCTCCCTCACCTTCCCAGTTGCCCTTACAAAACAGATCTGGGGCTCTGGAGCTTGAGGGCCAGGCAAATGCGGAAGCAGAGGAGGGTCTATCCAGGGCCTTGCCTGGGGTGAGTCAGGAAACCCCACGCATTACGACTGCCACTCTTAAGAAAAAAAGGAGGGTAATCGTCATGGGTGATTCCCTTCTGAGGGGAACGGAGGGCCCCATATGCCGACCGGACCCATCCCACATGGAGGTCTGCTGCCTCCCGGGGGCCCGGGTTAGGGACGTAACCAGGAAACTCCCCCATCTGGTGCGGCCCTCTGACTACTACCCGCTGTTGGCCATGCAGGTAGGCAGCGACGAGATGGCGGAGAGAAGCCCCAAAGCAATCAAGAGGGACTTCAGGGCACTGGGGAGATCGATTGCGGGATCAGGAGCACAGGTGGTGTTTTCCTCAATCCCTTCAGTGGCGGGGAAGAACACTGAAAGGGAAAGGAAAACACAGCTGATTAACACGTGGCTCAGAGGCTGGTGCCACCGGTGGAACTTTGGCTTTTTTGACCATGGAGAGGTTTACAAGGCACCGGGCCTGTTGGCGACAGATGGAGTACATCTGTCTCAAAGGGGGAAAAGGATTCTCGCCCATGAGTTGGTGGGGCTCATCGAGAGGGCTTTAAACTAGGTACGAAGGGGGAAGGGGATAGAGCCACGCTCGAGAGAGATGAGCCTAGGGGTGGCGTGCCAATCTTGGGGGTGAGGTCAATAGCCCGGCTCAAGTGCATCTCCACCAATGCACGCAGCATGGGCGGCAAACAGGAGGAGCTGGAAGTCATTGTGCAGCAGGACAGCTATGACTTGGTCGCCATCACGGAAACGTGGTGGGACGGCTCTCATGACTGGAGTGCTGCCATGGGTGGCTACAAGCTCTTCAGAAGGGACAGGCGAGGAAGGAGAGGCGGTGGGGTGGCTCTGTATGTCAGGGAGTGTTTCGACTGCATGGAGCTCGACGTTTGTGATGACCGGGTTGAGTGCTTATGGGTTAGGATGAGGGGGAAGGCCGGCGAGGTGGATATCCTGCTGGGAGTCTGTTATAGACCACCCAACCAGGATGAAGAAGTCGATGAAGCGTTCTACAAGCGGCTGGCAGAAGTCTCGCGATCGCTAGCCCTTGTCCTCATGGGGGACTTCAACTTGCCCGATGTCTGCTGGAAATACAACACGGCAGAGAGGAAACAGTCGAGGAGGTTCCTCAAGTGCGTGGAAGACAACTTCCTGAAGCAGCTGGTAAGCGAGCCTACCAGGGGAGGTGCCTCGCTTGACCTGCTGTTTACCAACAGAGAAGGACTGGTGGGAGATGTCGTGGTCGGAGGCCATCTGGGGCTCAGCGACCATGACATGATAGAATTCTCGATTCTTGGGGAAGTAAGGAGAGGGGTCAGCAAGACCGCTACCATGGATTTCCAGAGGGCAGACTTTGGCCTGTTCAGGACGCTGGTTGAGAGAGTCCCTTGGGAAGCGGTCCTGAAGGGCAAAGGGGCCCAGGAAGGCTGGATGTTCTTCAAGGAGGAAGTCTTAAAGGCGCAGGAGCAGGCTGTCCCCGTGTGCCGCAAGAGGAGCTGGCGGGGAAGACAAGCGGCCTGGCTAAACAAGGAGCTTTTGCTGGGACTCAGGATAAAAAGGAGAGTCTACCACTGTTGGAAGAAGGGGCAGGTGACTCAGGAAGAGTACAGGGATCTCGTCAGGTCATGCAGAGAGAAAATTAGAACGGCAAAAGCCCAGCTAGAACTCAGTCTGGCCCCTGTTGTAAGAGACAACAAAAAATGTTTTTACAAATATATTAATGACAAAAAGAGAGCCAAGGAGAATCTCCCTCCCTTATTGGATACCGGGGGGAACATTGCCACTGAGGATGAGGAGAAGGCTGAGGTACTTAATGCCTTCTTTGCCTCAGTCTTTAATATTCAGACTGGTTATCCTCTGGGTATTCACCCCCCTGAGCTGGAAGATGGGGACGGGGAGCAGCGTAAACCCCCCATAATTGAAGAGGAAGAGGTTAATAACCTGCTACGCCACCTGGACACTCACAGGTCTATGGGGCYGGATGGGATCAACCCGGGAGTACTGAGGGAGCTGGCGGAGGAGCTTGCCAAGCTGCTCTCCATCATTTATCAGCGGTCCTGGTTAACAGGGCAGGTCCCAGACGACTGGAGGTTTGCCAATGTGAYGCCCATCTACAAGAAGGGCTGGAGGGAGGATCCAGGAAACTACAGGCCTGTCAGCCTGACCTCGGTGCTGGGGAAGATCATGGAGCAGTTCATCTTGAGGGCGCTCACGAGGCAGGTGCGGGACAACCGGGGGATCGGACCCAGCCAGCACAGGTTCATGAAGGGCAGGTCCTGCTTGACCAACCTGATCTCCTTCTACGACCGGGTGACCCGCCTAGTGGATGAGGGGAAGGCTGTGGATGTGGTTTACCTGGACTTCTGCAAAGCCTTTGACACTGTCTCCCACAGCATTCTCCTGCAGAAGCTGGCAGCTCATGGCTTGGAGGGGTGTACTCTTCGCTGGGTAAAAAACTGGCTGGACAGCCGAGCCCAGAGAGTTGTGGTGAATGGAGTCAAATCCAGTTGGCGGCCGGTCACGAGCGGTGTTCCCCAGGGCTCAGTTTTGGGGCCGGTCTTGTTTAACATCTTTATCAATGATCTGGATGAAGGGATCGAGTGCCCTCAGTAAGTTCGCGGACGACACCAAGTTGGGCGGGAGTGTTGATCTGCCAGAGGGTAGGAAGGCTCTGCAGAGGGATCTGGACAGGCTGGATTGATGGGCTGAGGCCAACTGTATGAGGTTCAACAAGGCCAAGTGCCGGGTCCTGCACCTCAGTCACAACAACCCCAGGCCACGCTCCAGGCTTGGGGAAGAGTGGCTGGAAAGCTGCCCGGCAGAAAAGGACCTGGGGGTGCTGGTCGACAGCCGGCTGAACATGAGCCGGCAGTGTGCCCAGGTGGCCAAGAAGGCCAACGGCATCCTGGCCTGTATCAGGAATAGTGTGGCCAGCAGGAGCAGGGAGGTGATCGTGCCCCTGTACTCGGCACTGGTGAGGCCGCACCTCGAATACTGTGTTCAGTTTTGGGCCCCTCACTACAAGAAGGACATGGAGGTGCTGGAGCATGTCCAGAGAAGGGCGACGAGGCTGGTGAAGGGTCTGGAGAACAGGTCTTATGAGGAGCGGCTGAGGGAGCTGGGGKTGTTTAGCCTGGAGAAAAGGAGGCTGAGGGGAGACCTTATCGCTCTCTACAACTACCTGAAAGGAGGCTGTAGCGAGGTGGGGGTCGATCTCTTGTCCCAAGTAAGAAGCAATAGGACGAGAGGAAATGGCCTCAAGTTGCGCCAGGGGAGGTTTAGATTGGATATTAGGAAAAATTTCTTCACCGAAAGGTTAGTCAGGCATTGGAACAGGCTGCCCAGGGAAGTGGTGGAGTCACCATCACTGGAGGCGTTCAAAAAATGTGTGGATGTGGCGCTCCAGGACATGGTTTAGTGGGCATGGGTACTGCGTTGATGGTTGGACTCAATGATCTTAAAGGTCTTTTCCAACCTTAATGATTCTATGATTCTACCATAAGAGCACAGGATAATTCAGGTTGCAAGGGACCACAGGAGGTCTCCAGCCCAACCTCCTGCTCCAAGTAAGGTCAGCTATGAAATCAGACCAGGTTAATCAGGTTACCCAGTCTGGTCTTAACTTCCAAGGATGGAGGCTGAGCAGCCTCCCAGGGTAATCTCTTCTACTGCTTGACTGTCCTTATAATAAAAAAAAAAAAAAAACAAAACAAAAAACCCCAACCAAACCAAAAAACCCCAAACAACCCACAACCTTTTCCCTATATCCTGTCTGAACATCACATTCCACCTCTCATCTTTCGTCCTTCCAACATACACCACTGTGATGAGCCTGGCTCTGTCTTTTTAATAACCTCCTCATAGACCCTGGAAAGCTCCAAATCTGCCTCTCTGAAGCCTTCTCTTCTCTAGGCTGAACGAGCCCAGTTCCTTCAGCCTCTCCCCACAGGTCACGCAACCCAGATCACCAATCATCTTGGTGACTCAAATTAATCTTTAGATTTTAGAAGGAACCCAGGCCCCATGTCATGAAAACAACTCTCAAGTCCTCACCAGACCCACTGTAGCCAGGTTATTACGAGGTAAATTTATTTTAAAAGCTGAGAACTACACCATTTCAAACATTTTTTTTTAAGTTTACTCCAAATTACATTTAAAAGTGCAATAGTGCCTGACTACATGGAAGGCTATATGAGAGGCAGAAAAAACACACTGAGAAACTTCCAGGCAAGCAAGTCTTTGCTTGGATTTGAAGAAGCAATCTTCAACACTAAAAGCATACAAGCTGAGAACAACTGCTCTGACTTTAACTCATTATAATACATCACCTGAGAGAAAAAGTAGATTATACCTGTGAACAATGAAAGAGTGTTAAAAAGGAGAACAGCAGTTAGGTTGTTAACTCAACAAAAATATTCAGAGTGGTAATTTATTGCCTGTGAAAGGCTTATCTAAGGGTCAAGAAAAAATTAAGCTCAAAGTTAAGTTTAATTATGCTTATTTGAACAGCTTAGGCCACAAAAATGTTGGTTTTTTTTCACCTTGATACTGTTTAAGCTATAAAGAACAGAATAATCATGCTAAAAAAACATTAAAAGAGATACCGGCAATTTGTGGCATTATAAAATTCTAAAGGTGTTGATAACAAAGTAAGACTTTCTTCTCTTCCAATAGCTCAATAGCTATGAACAGACTGAAAGCAATGAGCAAGCTACCACACCAACAGCTGATCTCCAAAAAAGACTCCACAAGCAAAGTCCAATCATACTTCATGTCAGAAAGTACAAGAAACATGACTGGATCATTTATAGCCAGACTTCACAAGTGATGTCACAGTGAATATAACTGACATCAGAAAAAAAGATACTTCTGCCTCATTTTCAAAACTTTGATAAGTTACTTTTTATGAAGTAAAACATCCGATGTTCTCATTCACCTTCAAACCCTTCATTTTTTTTTGTCTCCTATAGCATGAGTAAGCAGGCTACTTCCAGACAGTACTTTCACAGCTGGCATGGGAAGGTAGAATGCCTTTTACATATTTAAGATTAAATAAAAATTCCATACACCATATTTAAAGCACAAACCTTTTGAGTTTGCAGAGCACGTGTTATTTAATTTCCCAAGCCCTTGTGGCATTAATAGAAATAAGTTACCCTCTGCATTAGGTAATTTTACTATTTCAGCTCAGGTACTTCACATAAAGCAAATGTAACAAGCCAGAAACGGAAAAAACTAGCTTATTTCCACATGACAGGAAGAAGAAAACCATGAGGCAGCCCAACTACTTTGCAATGTGGATAAAATATTTATATAAAGAACTCCAAAAAGTGTTAACAAAAATTATTAAAGTGTTCAGACAGTTCTATCTTGTAAATGAAATAGTTTATGGCATTTGGCTGTGAATTATTAGGACATCTCAAAAAAAAAAAAAAAAAAAAAACAACACCACACCAAATCACTCTGTCTAACTTTGCATCCAGTAGTTTATCTGAAGTAAATCACCATGGGAAAAAAAGATCTTGTTTATAGGGTCTACAAACATCAGGGACAGTGGTGCATGCCAGCTTTTCCCCTCAGAGTAACAACAGACCTTCCTCTCTCCTTTAGCTACCATAAGGCAAGTAGAATTATACAGTCAGAGGGGAAAAAAAAAGAAAACAAAAAAAACACGGCACAGAAGCAATGTCAGCATCACACAAGTCTGGCAAAAGGAATGATACTTTTACTCTGAAAGGAACTGTTTCGATTCTCTCATCTTCTGTACATTTAAGGCAGTTACACACAGTAAACTTGTTACGATCATGAACTGTATGCTTAGCAATTTCATAAAGCAAAATAAATTGTTTGGTGTCTAAGGAGAGAGTTTGCTAACAGAGGTGGTACAGGCACTTCCTGAAAGGGAAACATGAAGAAAGCCATCAAGTTTTAGCCGTGTAAAAAACTTATACCTTTACAATGACTGAAAGGTGATAAATTCATTCTCAACACAAAGAGATCCTATCATCTAAAGAGCAGCTTCAGCAGCAAGTTATATACAAACAAATTACTAGTTGTGTATTAACAGCAAGTTAATGAGAAAAGCATCCAGGCTTATGTGAATATATGCCTGATGGGAAGTTGTCTAGTTCTCCGTGATACTTCACTGCCACATGTGTGAAGTGTCAGTTTTAAGACATGATTCAGGTAGAATACCAACAAAGAACATCATACCAAAGACTTCAGAGAAAAATCCTAATACCATTCAGTAACTACTTTATACAATAGTAACAATAACAATTGTGCCTACCATTCCAAAATCTTGGTTTTCAACGACCAAACTTCTCACAATTCCAGTCACCAAAGCCTTTATCACAATGTCACTAAATCTTTGTGACAAAGTCGATCAAACTTCGCACAGCCAGGGGGAAATTACTCTCTCCTCCTCTTCATTAGCTCCACACTTACCAGCTCATCACCTCTCATGATGAGGCGCAATGCCAAGACCAGGACCTGTTCCTAGAAAACTTCACAGTACAAACTTCTTTGGAAAGCGGCACTTGGACCACCTCATCCTTCATCCCCCTTCTCTGCAGTAGAGGACCCCCTTAATCCAACAACCTTCTTCTGCCAAGATACAGCTTGCCATCAAACCACTACAAAGAGGTGTACACTTTCACCAACTCACTAGAGAAAAAGGGAAGACAAGTGAATGGAAAAAATGCAAGGAACGATTAAAATGAAGTAGTTATGAAAATGAAATGTAATGAACGAGGCATTATTGACATCTCAGTGGTGATTTAAGACAGACAATGGACTAAAAGAGACATCAGAATCCAGAAGGTAAAGATAACTAATATACTGTTGGAAAAGGAAAAACCAATGAATGAACTGAAACAAAGGGGTACCATGGTAAAAGCGACAGGTTAAAAGAGCTTTGCATTAGTAAGATGAAAGGATAGAGGCAGAACAAAACAGCACTTTTCAAGGCCAGAAGAAGGTTTGTTGCAGTATTCAAACAGGTAAGAGTCTAAGCAAGTTTCACGTGCATGAACAGACAAGAAAAGCTATTGTTCAAACATGCTGAGCAAAAACAATCTACAAGAACAACTGAAACTCTTTCTAGGTACTTCTGTCTACTACGTGTCAAAGAATAATTAGCTTCACACCTCAAAACGAAGTATGATTGAGACAGCACTGTTGTACAGATCAATCAAGATTAAGGCATATTAAGAGATTTGTTTTAAACACACTTGGTATGTGAATATGAACATTTCACTATCAAATACTTTAAACACAAGAAAATGGATATAAAGCAGAAGATCAAAGAATTATCAGTACCAAAATAGTCACTTCATATATTCAAATGAAAATACCTGGGCACAAGGAAATGAAACATTCACCTACAGTACTGGAAAAATAAAACAGATTGATGTGTTTAAGAATGAGGAGAAAACAATCAAAGTCACCCGAGAACATCATTGCCATGTCAGAGACAGCAAACAAGGCAAGTAGAAAGACTATGGAATCCACCGACTTTCAGCAGAAAGATGCCAATTCCAGAAAGTACATGTGCTTGCACTAGTATACAAAGAACAGACACCTCAAAGATGAAACCAGAGGAAAGAAAACTAACACCAGACAATGCAGCCAATGATATTAGAATGAGCAGAAGAGACAATAGTTCAGCAGCAAGCTGATCTTGCTTAATCTTATGAAAGATTATATCACATTCTTATTGCAAAAAGAAACAGAACAGTGAAGGATGAAGATGACAAATCTGGAAGGAGATGCGAGCACAAACTAAAGAGATTAGCAGGTGAGAGAAGTCACTGGAGTCAGGAAAGGGTCTGAAGAGAAAAAAGATAAAAAGGAAGATCAGATGAAAAAGTAAGGATGGCACCACATTCCCCCCCCCCCCCAACAGTCTACACGACTCTGCAGAAATATAGAGGTAGGGGTAGAAACACACGACAAGTCAGCATCAAAAGATGTAATAAACATTGGCAACCTAGAATTCACCATTGAGCTTAGTGTTTCCCACCAGAATGTGGAGGTAAAGTGAGGGACTTGCATGACTTAAAATAGCCATTCCCAAACTTCTGGTTCTAAAAGAACACAATAAACCATCAAAATTTATTATAAGGTCATTATAATGACAGTATATAAATACTATCATTAAGTTTCTCACAAATAGCCATCTCACATTTGACTATTTACTACCATTCTTGAGACCACTTATCATGCATCTTTGGGCACTGACAGCTCATCCTGAGTTTGGGAGCTGACAGCCCAAGACATGCTGCATCATAGGATTTGTCAAATAACTTAAGTGTAATTATGTGGTTAGCTGCTTGTAGACTTCATCTTCAAAAGCTACACCTACAATAGATATTAGCTTCCTGTTGTTTAACATTAAGATCAGAACTGTAATTGCCACTGGTACAGAGTTCAAATATAAGAAACAATCTTGAAAGAAGGGGCTTCACACACTTTCATTTGCCTCCTTCTGGGCACTTCCCCCCCTCTTTCATTAGCTGAGAGGAATGATGATAAACAACAGAGGCAGCTGGGGCAAACTTGGTTTTGCAGAGACTTTGAGGGAAGTTAATCATTCTCAAAGCAAACTGTTGATGCCTACTGTCACTTACATGCCTTGGAGCAGAATATCCAAATCCTACAGTAGTGCAGCCCATGCTTTCCTAACCCTCTGCAGAGAAAGATTAAACCGCTATTTCTTTACTTGAGAGGTTTGCAGCTTAAGAAATAATACATATATTATTATACCTCACCTAGTTTTACATAACGGCCTCTACTACTCCCTTAGCTACAGGAAGGATTAACATGAGAGAGAATTAAGGAAAGATTTACGAGAGCCCTAAAGTTGTGAACAACGACCCCAAAAAGCGACCGGACAAGGAGGGATCCAAAGCGGCTCAGAACTCCCCCGAGAGAGAAGCGCAGCGCTCGCTGCCACACTCCGGCAGCGGCAGGGCTCGTTCCGCGGCGCCCGGGGGCGGCAGGACACGTTTTCTGCACGCGGCGAGCGCGGCACCACGGAGCCGCCGGCCGCCGCCCGCCGCGCCGTGAGCCCCGGTGCCACCGCCCGGCGGGCGGCACCTGCCAGCGCAGCCCCAGATCGCCGCCCCGCGCTGCCCGCCGCCAGCCCCGACCCCCGCGGCGGCGCGGACGCCCGCCCCGCAGGGCAGAGCGGGGGCAGCGGGGAGCGCGGCGGCCCGGCCGGGCGCTCCCTTTGTCCGGCCGCTCGCCCCAGAGGGGCTGGGGCACGGAAAGGTGGCGCTTCCGAGGGCGGGCCCGCGCCCAGGCGCGCCTCTGAGAGCGGATCGCAGGGCCAGGCTCGAGCCGGGACGACGGCGGCGGCGCCGGGCCGGTGCCGGGCCCGCGGCCGGCACCTCTGCGCACCGCCAGCGCCCGCCTACCTTCGTTCGCTAGGTCCGCCATTTTACTTCCTCAATCACGCCCACAATGCATCGCGCAGCCGGACGGCTTCCACTTACAGCGGGCCCCGCCGGGCCGCGCATGCGCCAATTCACGGCCCCTCCGTGGCGCCATCGCGCATGCGCGGGCGGCTCGTCAGTGCCGCGGGCGGGGCGCGCTCGGCTGCCCCAGGGCGGGCGGTGCCGGGCGCGGCGTGGCGCATGCGCGAGGGCGCGCGGGCCGCCCGGCGGCTGAGGTGCGCGGCGGAGGCGGGAGGGCTCGGCGCGGCTGGGGCGCGGCCGCGCGGGGTTCCAGTGCTGGGCGTCCCTCAGGTGCCGCTTCCGGCTCGGCGGCGCGGCCCGCCTGGGCCTGAGGTCTCCGCGGTGCCGGCTGGGTCGGACTCGAGGGGGTGGCCTGGCTGCGGACCCCCGTGCGCCCGATGCCTTTCTGCAGCCCGCTCCCCTTGCAGACCCCCAGCTTGCCTGCGGTCGTCAGACTGGGGCTCTTGAGATGGACTGCCCATGGATCTTTCTATTCCTTGCTTGGCCCTGGCTTCTGGTCTGTCTGCGTAGCTTCCCGTGGCTGCAGGACCCAGGAGTTCACTCCATGATTCAAGCGGATCCTTGATTCCCATTTACTGCTTTCATTAGTGCCTCACAGTTACAGTCTTGAGGGATTTACTGGACAGTAATCCTCCATTCAGCTAACTACTCTGTGACTGTATAAGCCTTCTTTCCTAGCCTTTTCTCCAGACTGAAGAACTGCTGCTCCATCCTGAAGATCAATATTTGCCATTCTCTGTGACTTCTAACTACCGTTTCCAGAACTGCACAGACTGCTCAAAATGTAGGTGCACCAAGGCTTTATATGGCCACAAAATTATACTGTATGGTGTATAGAAACAGTGTAGTACATAACCACACTCTTGTGCTCTCATCGTTCTCTTGATGGTGCCCCATATTTTGTTGGCTTCTTTGGTCAGTGCACCTAAGCTCCCCTGACTGCATTGACTAGGTCTCTACTCGTTAGTAAGGAAGCCAACAGCAGCTAGCTCAGAGGTACACCTTTAGTCTTACCCCTAATGATTGCTTCAAGGCGGTGGCACAGTGTAAGAATAGCATGCGTAGTGCCTGATCATTTGAATACATCCCTCACGAGATACCGCACTAGCGCAGAGCAGAATCCAAGGGCCAGGCTCCTGATCCCTCCTGCAAATACCATGCATCTAAACCATCTGGTTTAGCTGCTAGGAGAATTCTCCATCAGGAATACAACAGCAGGACTCGCAAAAGTTAGTAAGAATAAATGAATGGCACTGGTCTAGAAAAAATACAGGATACCTCTCTTTAAATCAATGTCCGTTGTCAGCATTTGGTGGAACTTTTCTGTAGATCAAACAATACTATTTGGAGTTGTATGATTACTAGTTGTGGTTTAACCCGGCAGGCAGCCAAACACCACACAGCCACTCGCTCACAAGCCCCCCCCCCTCCCAGTGCGATGGGGGAGAGCATCAGGGAAAAAAGTAACATTTGTGGATTGAGGTAAAGACAGTTTAACAGAACAGAAAAGGAAGGGATAATAATTATAATAATAATAATAATAATGGTAGAATATACACAATGAGTGATGCACAATGCAATTGCTCACCACCCCCTGACTGATAATGGAGCTGCAATCGCTACTTCCTGGACCACGCCTCCTATTTATATACTGAGCATGACATCATATGGTATGGAATACCCCTTTGGCCAGTTGGGTCAGCTGTCCTGGCTGTGCTCCTTCCCACCTTCTTGTGCAACTGTCAGGGCATGGGAAGCTGACAAGTCCTTGACTAGTAAACTGCTTAGCAACAACTAAAAAAATCCGTGTGTTATCAACATTCTTCTCATACTAAATCCAAAACATAGCACTAGGAAGAAATTTAACTCTATCCCAGCCAAAACCAGGACACTAGTGCAAGCTGCATTATCTGTTGAATGAGCAACACAGTGGGCACAGGAAATCCAGGTGGTTTCTGAAGGGTGTTAGAGACAAATTCTTACCACACTTGCTGGACAGGCCATCTAGTTCAGCTGGACGCCCTCCTGGATCTGGTACTCACAACCAAAGAAGGACTGTTTGGGGATGTGATAATCAATGGCAGTATTGGCTATAGCAGCCATGAAATTGTGGCATTCAAGATCCTGAGGGGAGTGAGAAAGGCAAATGGCAGACCCTTCAAGAGAATGGACTTTGGGTTATTCAGGAATAGGTGAGGTGAGATTCTGCAGRAGGCAGCTCTGAAAGACAAAGGAGCTCAAGAGAGCTGGCAGCTTGTTAAGGACATCCTCCTCCAAGCACAACAGCAGTCTATCCCAGCAGTCGGGGAAATAAGTAGATTTTGTCGGGAGACAAACTCAGCTAAACATAGAACTTGTGAATGAACGAAAGAATATGTATACAGGAGACACAAGCAAGGACAGACTGCTAAAGAGGAATATAGAAATACTTCTTCAGCATGCAGGGATGGTGTTAGGAAAGCCAAAGCTCAGCTAGAGTTGAAACTAGCAAGGGTCATCAAATGCTGTCTTTGTCTCACTCTCCACCAAGCAGGTCTCCCAGGCCTCTGTGCTTAGAGACACGGTTTAGACAGAGACAGGATCAAGTCAAGAATCTCTTGAGAACTCTCAGCCCGCACAAGTCCATGGGACCCAGTGGGCTGTGTCAGAGGGGGCTGAAAGCTGGCTGATGTCACTGAGCAGACACGCTCTATCATCTTTAAAAGGTGATGGAGGTCAGGGAAGGCCACGTCCATGTTCAAGGGGGCACTTTAAACAACTGAAGACTCTCTTTAACCTCTCAGTCAGCAGGCTACCAAGGCAGAAGAAAAATACCATTGAGTGTTGCTTTTCACCCGAGATGGGTCCTGCCATCCTTCCCTGGCTTAAATAAACTTGCCACTATTCGATGTGCTACGCAGTCCTGAGCAAGTCATCCCTGTGAGGGCAGGGCTCTGGCCGTGGTATCCACAGATACCTGAAGGACACATAGCAAGGCTTCAGAAACATTTGGGTTAGGCCTGAGCAGGAACCTCTCCTTTCTGGAGCTAAGAATGGGAAAGAGATGTGGAAAATTATTGTTTGTCTAGAAAAAGTCCCAGATTCTCAAGGCTGCTGAACTCATTGACTTCCATGGGGATTAAGCATCTAAATTCTGGAGAGGATCCAAGACTTAAAAGGGACACGGCAGAGAACATCGTTCAAGAAAATTAATAATAATTAATATTAATTAATTATTCTGTGATTGGTGCAGAGTCTGAATACAAAGTATCTGAATGCAAAGCCTGATGCATAATGCCTGTAAGGAGGCTAAAAAGGGAGGCTGGACAGTTAACTCTTCAGTGAGCACCATTGCATCTGCTCCCTGAAGAGGAAAAAACAGGAATTTCACCATGATGGGTAAAGCCGCAGCTGCACTCAGAGACTAAATACAACTTTTCAGAGACTAGGTGCAACTTTTGACAACTAACAACAGCCAAGAAAATATCCAGCGAGCACCTAAGAAAATAGGAGGGTAGGTGGTATGAGACCACATACCAACAGTGCAGGTGCTGGAATCTGAGATTGGGCAGAGCAGGAAGCAAGGAGAAAGTAGCTGGCAGACAGGCCTTTAGGTCAGGTCTTTGAATAGCTGTTGTCACAGCGAGCCTACAGAGAACACCAACACTGCTAAAGCAGAATTAGCCCCAGGCAATATTACTGAAACCCTAGTCATTAAGCTGCAGCATTTTTATTTGATCACAGCTGACTTAAAGCTGATTTTATCATCTCCTCTGATCATGGCCTTAGACTTTGAACAGCTTTGTAAGATTTTTTCATTTTCTGCATGTCCACTGGCAGCTTACAGGGCTAGGCACTAGTGCTGGCAGCTGTGTGATGTCCAAGTGGCAGCCTGAGTCTATGTGTGAGTCTAGACCTTGTCTGTGCCTCTTCCCTGGAGAGCTGGATAACGTTTGCTGCAGACAATTTGCAGAGAATTTAGCTGAAAACTTCAGCATGTCTCCAATCACACAAGAACCATAATTTTCAGGGATATACAATGTGGCTGACTTAGCTCCATTTTTTATGGAATTAAGTTCCTGTCCCAAAGTAGACATGTCCTACAAACTGAGCCAAATACTAATATTGAAAAGATGTGAGAGTAATTACCAATTATGTGAGTATCTAAAAAACAATAATTACATTTTGAATTTAAGCCCTTATTCTGATACAGATATCCCTTATGGAAAATTTCACTTCAGAGCATTAAAGCCTGTTAAACCTATAAGAAACTGTGAACATGCTTTTATCATGGAAATGGTATCGGGCAACTTTAATTATAGGAATTACTGTACTGTGCTTCTCTAATGAATACGTGGTACTAGCATAGTGGGTGGTATGACCTAGTTAAGGGAAGTGATTTAGCAAGAACGTACCTCAGAAAGTTACACTCGCTAGACCTTAAGAGCCAGCAGGTCACAGTGTGTTCTCTATTCATGTTCTAATTAGAGCCCATACTTCTCCAGCATCATTAACATAAGAGAGGAAAATTAACAGTTTTATCCTAACAGAGTTTAGAGGCCAAATTCTGATTTAATTTACCTTCAAGTAAGTCTATAATAATACCAGGGTAAATGTGATTCTGGCACTTTATTATTTCAATAAAAAGTAAACTCCACCCACACCAACTTTACAGTTCCTGTGACTTTTAGAAATTAATTACAAGAGTTATCTGTACCCTGTGAGCTTGTCAACTTGCTGATATAACTAGAATCTATTTTGGGTGCATGCCATTAAGATACTATAAATGCCATACTTTCTGATTAGTACTATTGTTAGGTCAGCATTTCTAAAGGGACATGGCCTAAAAGTCACTATGACTTTGACAAATTAAATATTTTTCCATGGCTGAGCTCTCAAAAAAAAAAAAATCCCACCCCACCCTGTTTGAAGGCTTTCTACTTCTGAGACTTTGTAATTTGGATGAGCTCAGACCCTGAAGGATTTACACAGTGTTGTGTTCCATAGCATGATAGTAATAACATCACTTGGCATTTTGATCCATAGCTGTAAGCATTCATCAGCAGGGAAAGAAACAGAGGCTCTAGAGTGAAGGCAGCACCACAAGTAATCATGATCTCATTTCCAACTCTATCATTCTACCAGTGCCCTGGACAAGAAGGTAGTCACTAGATGTTCACACCATGTTGGTCAGTAGATATACCACCTTGTCTGCCGTTGGTGGTGGACCTGGCTCAAGCAGAAAGTTGTACCAGAGGCCTCCAGAGGTCCCTTCTACTAGCACTTCTATGATTTTCAGTGATACAGTGACCATTATTAATTGGGAAGCATACCCAGGACTCTGTGTAAGTCAGGTTCTGCTGGAATTGATCCAGTTGAAAACCTATTTTTTTAACTTGTCTCTGCACTGATGGCGTTATTTCTCAGAGGACTGATTCCGTATGACACGAGAGCTGGCAGGGACAAGCAACCTCAGGAAGGATAGGGCTTCCTTTTTTCAACAACAGCATGGGTTTATGCCAAACTCAGTTGACCAATGTCACAGGCTTTCCCAGGTGCCAGACCATTTCTGTGGGTCTTCTAAACCCGCTTTAGAATGATGTTTTGTTAGAATTCTGATCCCTCTTGTGACTGCTGAGACCTCCTGTGGCATTGTGACCCTCAGCCAGAAACTGCTGTTTTAATGACATTGGGTTATGGAACAGCTGCCAAGCCACAGATTTACAAACATTTGCTTGCTGGAAATTACAACAATAAAGAAAACACATTTGTTGGCCTGATTTCACATGCAACTGCGAAGGCAGTGGTTCATCATTGGAAACTAACAGTTGTGCATAAGCTGTTGTGAGGGTTTTTAACAACGTGACAGTGATGTTGGTTACCACCATTAATGTTTTCATTAACTGTTTCTCAGTAGCTGATTTCCTATGAAGCATTTATTTCCCATTTAGGGAGGACTGAGCTGTAGGTGTTTCCCTGAGGAAGGAAAGCCATCAATATTTCTCCAGCTGTAAGGAAAGAGGTGATCTGCTGACAGTTTTGAGGAAGCCCATGTGAGGAACCAACCACCTACACAGCCTACACCTTGTCTTTTCTCTGGCATCTGGTATAGTTTCAGAAGGCTTTCAGGCTCTTATTAAATTCAGTTCCTTCTAATATCCTCATCTGCAAGGATTCACAATGATTTCAGTGGGAAAATCTACAAGGTAAAATACTTGCTATGGTGGAAGGATCAATAGGTCCTATCAGTGGATTGATTCACAAGTGAAGCTACTTCCATGCTCAACGCACTGCAGAATTGAACCTGGCTTATAAAAATAAGGGAACATTATGGGGCTTACTCAGGATTTCCAGGAACTGTATGCAAGTTCATCTGTGGTCCCTGTAACAGCATGGGGCAATGCAGCACTGACATGAAGGGGAATGTTTCTGTGTTAATTGCTTTGCATGTAACAAACAGCCCAGCTGAGTGAAACTCTAGAATTTAAATTACTTCCTGCTGTCACACAGCCCTGCTCATCCGGGCAACGCTTATGGGTCAGCTCAGAAGAGCAACCTGGTCTCCATGGGCCCTCGCRTAGCCCTCTTCTGCGGCTGCGGTGTGATCAACCAGCACCCACTAGATGGTGGTCTAGCATAACAAGAAGGAGGCTTCCTAGGCCCTGAGAGCAGAGGGCCAGATGTAGCTTGCCATGAGGGGCTGAAGGGATGTGCCAAAACACAGTCCTGTGTGCCCACAGACCTGTGGGCACAGTCCTAAAAATGCCATGGTGGGGATCATTGAAGCGGCCTTTCTGGGAAAAGCTGATGTCTTCTCTCAGAGGAAGCAAGCTGGGTGACTCCACAAGTTGTGTCTCGCTTCCAGCAAAGTACATGTGTGCAAGGGCAACTAAGCCCACTCACAAACACAAAGAAATGCCTTAGAAGGCTTCATAGTCTGTAGTTCACATCCCTAATTCACTTGAAACGTGAATGCTTCTCCCGAGCTTCGACCCTCCGGGCACATTGGTCCAGGACTCAAATCAATGTGCTGGTGGTCCTCATAGCTCTGTATGGGTTCTACATGACGATGGAGCCTGAAAGTGTGAGCTAGGCTTTCAGTAATTAGGGCTATTCAGGGGCTGAACTAAAAGGCTTAGAAATCTCACTCACCTCCCTGCATTGCTGGGAGTCCCTGGCAGTTTGGGCCTGTGTTTGGCACAACCTGAGAGCTAAGTGCAATCAGCATTTCCTCTGCAGCCAGCACAGTGTGCAAGCAAAAAGGGAGTTTTACACCCATTCTCTGACAGGACTGGAGAGCATCTTTTTTCTAGGACTTTTTTTCTTGAAGTGCTTTCCCAAGGTAGTGGAGCAGTACTGGTATATGGACCAGTGAGGTGGTAAATCTCCATCCTTGGAGAGTTTCAAATTTGACTGAACCAAATTTGACTGACTAACCTGATGTAACTTTGAAGCCAGCCTTGTTTCAAGCAGCAAGTTAAAGTACAAAATGTCCCACCCTACCTCTATCTTTCTAGGATTCTGTGATATATTTGATGTCTTTCATTCTTAAAAGACTGTCTGAAATGAGCTGTGCAGGTAGAAAAGGAAGAGGACGTGGACAGTTATAACTACAGCTGCCTGTCCATCTGAATAGGATCAACATGCAAAAACATGTAAGACCACATTTGTGGTGTTTGATCCTAGAGTTCACTCCCAAAGGTGCATGCACACAGCCCCAGTCTCCAGAGACCAGCAGCTGATTTTTACTGGAGCATTCTTCCTTCTGAACATAACCACTAGATGGGGAAGCAAGCACTTAATTTTTTACAATTTCTTACTGAAAAATTTCACTTCCTTGGTTTTGGCTATGCTCATACAATTCACTGTGTTCTTGCCTCTCTGTTTAGCATCTCTAAATGGCTACCTGCTCTGGTACCCTGTGCTGTAGTGCCAGACCACAGGATTTCAGCCCATCTAAGTTTAGAGGTGTTGCACTAGACCGCAAAAGAAAGGCCATAAATCTGGAGGCGTATAGTGCACAGGTTCAGGTCTGCAAAGGCCGTATAGCAGGAGGGTGGCTCTTCCAGGTAAATGATTTAACAGACAAGTTTGTGGATGCACCTGCAAACAGTCAATACCTTTGGCCTCTTCTGTCTTCTTTACCTCCATGATGTTTTTAAAGATTCTTTACCAGTCTGGAACATTTTTGCCTGTAACAAAAGCAGTCGAGGTCTGTCTTGGCTTCAAAACCTAGCACTGAAAAAATATAATAAAAAACAATTGGGAAAATTAGAAATATAGACTGTGGACATTCAAAACGGTAGTGTATATTAAGGAGGAAATAAAAGCTTTGGGGTGTGGTGCCGATGTGTCTTATAATCAGTGTCTGTCCCTAAGGATGTCGCTAATAGGGGTTATCAGCCACCATGACTTTTGCCACAACAATTTTGTGATTAGGCAGTTAGAATGCTTTCTTGGGAAATCACTGATTATGTGAATTCCAATTTTTATTCTAAATGGCACCTTCCTAGACTTGAGATGTCAGAGAAAAATCTGAAGTAAGCAGAGCATGAGGCACACAGATAAAGGCATATGGCTAAGGACCTCTCCAGAGGGGGCCTGCGTGTTCAGATCTGACTCCAGCTCAGGACAAGTATTTGGTCCCCTGGCCATGCTGAGCAGGGCACTATACCTATGTTAACTACCAACTACAGCAACTCTGACCCCTCTCAGGACCCCTCCTGGTCAGCTGCAAATCAGCACAGGCTTCCCATGTATTTCTGCTTTCCCAGCATTAACCCAAACACACTCCTCCCTGGTTAACAGTGCGGCCAGACAACTTGTCAGAAGTCTCCCTCGATATTGCTCCTGCCACCGCTTACACCAGCACATCTTACCTCCAGGAAGATTATAGGAGGCACTGCCCAAGAGACATCACACTGGAGAAGCTATGGGGAAACATCAGCATACCAGAGCTGTACAGGAAAAGGATATGCTCAATAATGATAGATTCCTGCAGTGACACAAGATGAGCAACAAACTCCTGCCTCACTGACAAGTTGGGACTATATCCATCACCCTTTTTGCACTCCTGTCTGGGACCCAGAGCAAGGGGAGTGTAACTACAGAGACTGATTCTGGAGCAAAGATGCCCTTATCTCAGCAGTTCAGTAAATATCACAGTTACCCACATTATTAAATTGACACGCTTTACAGTGCCCATAGCTGCAGCACTCCTTCCTCTGAAAGCCACACATGCAGATGGGCGTCACTTCACATGCTGGAGATTAACTATCTCACCTATTTATCCGAGTCTGTTTTCTTCTGCACCACATCTGCTGGGTGCCATTTTGGATTAAATGAAGGTCAGTCACCCTTCTTCCAAGCTAAGTGTTAGCACGCAGACTCTCACTGATGAAGTGCCAGGGTGGATGACACACGTTTTCAGATGCAAAGTTTATGCGGTGGAGGCAACTGTCTCTGTACAACAAAAAGAGTTTCCCGAAAGATGAAAACATGGATGCTGATGTAAACAAACCCAAAGAGAACACGCTTTTGCTGATCTCTTTTAAGAAAAAACTTTTAGAACTTTTAAAGTTCAGTATAAATGTGACCAAAATGTACTATCAACCTCCTTGCTCAGTTTTGCAAAACAACCTTACATTGAGTTTCACAGCAATACTCTGTACAAATCCAGTATCAGTCTCCAGCAGTCAAACTTTTCTTGTTTTAAACCAGTAGAAGTGAACATGGTTTACAAAGGGTCTTCAGATCATTGTTGCCATTCTGCTGATGAGGACAGTGAGGCACAAATGGCTCCTTCAGGGTCCCAGCAGATCAGAGCCACATCAAGTGTGTTTATGAAAGCTGATGTAGAGCTGGTCCATGCTACTGATACTTGTTTAACTCTAGAGCCAGAAAGGAAATGTCTGAAGTGGAAAATCAGGTGTGTAAGATGCAGGGCAATAGTGGACCTTGCCCAGGTACTATTCTTCTCTGCAAAGCAGCATTGCTGACTGCCTTACACCTCACTGGTCTAAAACAATTAGAAGTACCAAGCTGGTGCATTACTGAGCCATCCCTTCCTTGCTAATAGTGTGATCCTGATGGAGGTAGGAGGGCTGCAAATGATGTGGCTGTAACGAAGGCAGGCTATGAAAAGTGCAGAGTAACTGTGGCAGGTTGCCTCATCAGCTTTCACCCAAAGGAGATCAGGTCTGTGAAAACTGGTTCCTGCAAATTACCTGAGAGGCAATTAAGATTGGTGATCTCCCACCGCCTCTCTAGAGTTACCACAAATTCATTCCACCTGCCCTTCACATCCTTCTTTTTCTTGGTGCCTCTGCGATACAAAGTGTAGTAAAAGTCAGACAAATTAGTGTATAATGGACACCAAAAAATCCTAGCTTTCTTTACTTGTCCTGCTGAGAGTACTGCAGGAGATTTTGAGAATTAGCACATTCCTGCGTCTTGCTGGTTTATTACACAATCGTCACTGTGGTCTGTAAGAGGCACTGCTGCAAAAAAAAAGGATCCTAAGGAGATCTGAAATGCTGCCAGTAAGCAAATTAAAGCAAGCTTTCAGTTCTAATCACYACTCCTAAGAGGCTTTGCTTTGAGTAGTGCATTCCCGTTTGGATGCTGCAGACTTCAGAAAAGATGTGGAACAACTGGAGAGTCCAGAGAAAGCAGGAGCTGGAAAACATCACCCATGAGGAAAGACAGAAGAATTTTGAATTGTTCAGTCAGACTGGGATGGTCTCAGTGGCTTCCCTAGTAGTAAGTCCATAGAGTACAAATCTGTGATTGCATTTCTTCATCTGTGCTTGTTCAGTGTTGCTGAATCAGTGCTGTGTCCTGCAGGCATCTGCCAGCCCTGCCTCAATTTTCTCTTCTGGCTCTTCTTTACCACATAGTATCTACGCAAACTGGATTGGACCCAACAAGGGACCCAGAGCATTCACCACTTGGAATAGCCTGTTAAGTAGATTACGCCCCTAAAACATGGGTTTCAATCCTACCAAGACGGAGCAGAGATCTGAATCCAGGTCTTCTATAGCTCTTGTGAATGCATTCACTGCAGAGTGAGTGGGTACTTGCAAACTTGGCTTTGTAAGGAGTAGATTTATAACTGCCTATGAACAAAACTATAAGATATTTATTATTTTGGCAGGGGAAAGAAAAGAAAAATTGTTTATCTGTAAAGCTTTTTCTCAAAAGCATATTACAATAAAGGTGACTTCTCTATTGAAACAGTGGTGGCACCTTAGACTATTCTTGCATTTTTCTAAGGTGACCATTCACTGTAGATATAGAAATGGTCATTCTTACTCTAGGAGAAAAGAAACATTTGCTGGAAAGCATTTATGTGTGCAGCACCCTGTGATACTGTGCATGGGAGTTTGTGCTGCGGCTGCTGGCTGCAGAGCCCATGTTTACAGTGTTGTACAGGACACACCGCTGGAGGTCAGATGTGCTATCTGTCTGCACTGATGACCTGCTGGACAGTAAGACCTTTCTAGAAGGACCCCACCATAGCCTTCAGTGAGGCGCCTATGGTGCCAAGGCAGCCTGAGCTAAGGGAAGTGGTCAATCTCTTGAAAGAAAGATAAGCAACATCCTTGTACATTGTTTGGTATGTGGGATGTATATGCACCACACAATGTAGCATCAGAAGTCCGGGAGTGCATTCCCAGTAAGGCAGTGCGTCTGCAGGATGCCACATGCCACCATGCAAGAGCAACGACAAGGTGAGCAGCTCTGCAGCTGGATCAGCCTGGGCCAACCAGCAGCCATGGTAGCAAGCACAGCATCAGCACCATCCCTGGGCTGCAAGTCACAACTGTAGTGTTCAGGGCTCGGGACGGAGCTCGTCTGGCCTTTCCCAGGGACCCCAGTGCATGATTGTGTGCTCTGAGAAGGCCCTCCTGTGTTTCGACTTGGCGAATGGTTCATTATTGATAGCAGACAGCATTATTATCAGTTGTAGTCAATTGTATCCCCAGGACAAGCCCTGTCTCCCTCAGCTCTCAGCACTGCAAAACCTGACTTCAGGCCTCCTGGCTCCTTTCTGCTTCTCCCCTCCAGCAGTTCCTGCTGCTGTCAGCTGCCACTGCTCAACATCTCCCAGCAGCAAGTGATCGGGGTCTGAGCCCTGCCAACGTCTGCTCTCACTGTGCCACTATCTGTGCATAGCGCTCAGCCGGGACATATCCGTGCACCACCGCAGCTTGTCCTGGCCCAGGATCCCAGCCTGGCCCCAGCAGCGGCTGGGCACTGGAGGGGTGGAAGCGGGGCCTCACACACAGGGACCAGCAGAAGTCACAGGCACAAGAAGGAATAAGGAGCAAGCCGTGGATGTGATGCTTGTGGCTGACTGCTCCTCTGTAAAGGATTTCTTTCCATCTTCAGAAGCTTGGTGCCTGGCTTTACTCTGCAGTTGGGAGTTTGCAGATGCTGTCGTTCAACCTGAGCAGGCAGAGGTTGGTTCCTGAGCAAACCTGGGCTCTCCCCTGCCTCCTGAGCCCTCCACAGGCTTTACTCCAGGTCTACAGAGTGAAGGTCTGGTGAGAACCCTGTAAAGGTAATATTCAGATTGCTGCTCAGTTTTGCATGACGACTTTGTTATTCATACAGGAGATCCCAAATGTGAGCAGGACTCCTGATCCGCGGAGGCATTAAAGGTGCTAAGGGACTTGCAAAGACCAGGAAATACTCTTTCTTATTTCTGTTTTTTAGAGATTTTGTGCCATTTCCCATTGTCACAGGAATAGGTGATGAGGGTATGAGATGTCTGTAATATAATTTGTTCTTACAAAGTTTACGCAAATCCAGGTTTTGTGAGCAGAAAACTCTCACACGCTTCTGACCTTCGAGGAGCAGCTTTGCTTTTGGGCTTCATGTAAGTAAAGGCAGGATACTGACTGTGTCACTTCACTCAGTCTAGTCTTTCACATTTTCTACCACGGCTATGCAAGATATGCATTTTAACCAGAACTTAAGAAGTAATTTTTGTGCTAGATCCCTGGAAATGTTGGTTAGACTGAGCAAGCATCATTTCTTTAAATTTCAGTCCCTCTTCTGTTACCGTATTTTAAATTAGCTGACCTGGAAAGTGCTAACAGACCTCCCCCATCAACATTTTTTTGAGGCAATGTTTTAAACTTGTGGATGAAACTTACATATGCATCTAAAAACCTGTCTAAGGGGAAGCATATCATGGAATTGAAGCCTTATTTAATAACCTTGTTACTGAGTACTTAAGTAAAATCCTTCAGAGAGCGCTTCTTGCCTGTGCCTTGCTCCCCTTCTTGTCAGTGCCAAGAGCACATTATTGCTGCAAGGTGGACGTTCGGTCCCTTGGATAATTGTGGAGCTGCTTGCTCTGCATTTCCTTGTGCCTCCCATGATCAGAAGCAGCGGGGTGACTTGTGGTCGTTAGCAAGCAAGACACTCCATGTTGTAGGACTGCTACAGGAAAAAGTCTGAATAATGTTTAATTCTTGATTTGCTGCTGAAATCCAAAAGTTTCTGTATTATTTCATTGCACAGTATTGCAAGGAAACCAGCAATAGTACATTCAAAGTGTGAAGCATAGTTTCCAGGATTTACAGCTGTCTAATTCCCATGGGATTTATTCCCATTGGTTAGCACTGCGTGTATGCTGGTGACCTGAGTGACATTGTAGCATAAGGCTTTCTGCCCAGACACTCGCAGGCTTTTCTCACTTCCTAACAGGGGATTAAACAAACCTACAGCGATCACAGCTGCAAATTCAGAAGGTAAGAGCGTGTGCATGGGTGGGAATGTGCCAAGAAGGGGGGAAAATGTGTGCAAATAAGACAGAGAGAGAGATGGGAGCTTGGACCACATGAATGCTTTCAGATCCTCAGCCAGCTGGGATTCCTTCAGTGTTGAAAGGCTAGCATTTATTAGTATTACTTTATCATTCATGGTTTGATAGTCTTGAAGTAAGACCAGTTGACCGATTTTACACAAGTTAGCAGGTTTTGAGTTAATCTGGGGTGAGGAGGGGTTATCTAGAGCTGATGATTTAGCAGAGGTGCAAGGAGTGAAAGCATCAGAGGAACCGGTTTCTTGTGCTCAGCTTGGCCAGAGCTGGAGGAGAGGTCAGTTCTGCTGGCATCCCCCTTCTGTAGCCTCACGCTTTGTGTCACTCTCTATTGACTGTCAGCAGTGCTAAAAAGAAAATATTATAAAGCAGAGCAAAGGAGGCAGGACACTGTTCCACAGCTACTTCTTATCGCAGTGCTAAACCAGGGCTGAGCAGATAGTGCAGGTATCCTGGCAAATCCTGGCACAATTCACAGGAGCAAAGCAGAGCAGCAGCCCGGCGAGCAGATAAACACATCGCTGGCAAGGTTTGCTTCCCAAGCGCTTCAGCATGGTCTGCTGCGATGAAGACGAGTGGAATTTTCCAGCTGGTTAGTCAGACTGCGTGTGCCACGCTCCCGGCTCCCCACCGTGGCTGCTTGCAGATGCCCGTTTAGCTGCAGGCTATGAACTGTAATATTTCTCAGGGGCTTCTCCTAGGTCAGGAACAATCACTGGAAAAGTAGATCAGAGATCTCACAGAGGAGGTGGCCTGATAAGCTGGGAACGTGCCTTCCCTTTGGCTCAGTTTCTGTAATGAGCTGTGAGACAGTTTGCGTTGCCTCTGTTGACAGCATGCAGCCAGAACCACTCCAAGCTTCTCTGTGCAAGGACAGAGAAGGCCCTGCGTGCCTGCCTGAGCTCAGCCTGACACACACGGGCATGTGGGGCCACTGCTTCACCCGTCTGCTTTATGATCCATGATAGGGGATGGGGAGAAAACTCCCTGTCTGAGAAGTCAGCAAGGATGCTGGGTTAGAGACAGTGTGATTGCCCTTACACGCTATGCTGCGTGCTGGCAGGGGACAGCCAGCTTGGAGCACCCTCCACGCGTACAGAGACCTTCTGAATCACAGCCCAGCACTGCGTGTGCACGCTGCCTGCGTGTGCCACGGAGACCCAGGCACCAAATGCGTGCAGTCTCGGCAGGTGAAGGATGCCCAGCAGACCCTTCTGTCGTATCAAATGGGGCAAAACTATCACTGAGACACCAGCTCTGGAGAACTGTTTGAAGGGAAGGCCATACTTTCCCCTGAAATACTTCAAAGTGATCAAAGATGTAACAGGAGGGGAAAAGCTTATGAAGCTTAACCTATTCAGCTGTTAATGTGAAAGCTGGTTTGTTGACTTAACAATGCATTAATGTACTTACACCTATAAAAGAGTGATCTGGCAGAGATCTTGCTGACTGGACAAAATCCAAAGATAGGCAGATAGCTAAATACGACTTTGATATAAGATACCATTCTCTGCCTACAAAGGCAGATAGGCAAGGAGATGCATTTAGTATCACCTGCAGTCCTTAAGAGGATATTCTCTATCTTTCTGATATGGCTTCCAGGAGATGCTCCACATTGGGAAGATGTGAAGATTCCTGGTGGATCCAGGAACCTTTGAGTTCTCCACTTGCGGGTCTTACGGCAAGGCTCTACCCCAAGGTGAACAGATGTTTTGTCAAAATTAGGAGCTTAAGAAACATGCAGAAGGGTGTCATAAAAAGAGTGAAATGAAGTCTCTCAAGAAGAGAGAGGTAGAGCATGCTTTTCCGAGAGAGAACTTAAGAGAATGAAAGACAAAGTCCATCAGGAGTGGCTGAAAGCAGCTGATTTTAGGGGATTCTGCAATTCAGTGAAGGAAAGCCAAGGGTGTAGATTTCCTCTAGAGCTCTGCTTTCTCTTAAGTCCTGTAGTTTTGAATTCTTCTCCTTCCAGAAAGCCAGTGAATAACTGGATAGACTCCCAATAGAAAGCAAATTGCAAAATCAGACCCCAGAAGTCAACGCAACTCTTGGGTCTGTAGTCTAAGATCTCACTTGGGAGAAGAGGAGGAACCACATGAATCTACACTGAGGGAAGCGATAATTTGAGGGGGCATCTGGAAGAAACTTGGAGGTGCTGCTGTCCCAGTGACTGCTGCAGGGTCATCCACCTTGACTAAGCTTTTCACACACCAGATCTCATTTGCATTTTAGCCTCTAAGACTGTGTCTGCAGGTGCTGTATGCATGAGCATTTGCATATCCACATTGATTAAGCTACAGCCTCTTGGTGTGTCAATGTCAGTGTTACCATTAACATTAACATTAGCAAGTTCAGTTCAGCTCCTCTACAGCAGCAGCTGACTGCTTCTTCCTAATTATCATGCATAATTTCCAGGGTCAGGTAGACCCAGGCTTATATAATTTGCCTGGAATTGTGGTGAATTCATCACTGCCAGAAGAGAGTAATGCAGGTTCAGAAATTTTTCTAAATAGTATATTCTACTTAAAAGAAAATTAATTAACACAGGGCTATTCCTGTCCTGAAAAAGGAGGTCAGACTAGATGATCACAATTGGTCCCTTTTGTCCTTGTAATACATATACACATATACAGTGTTGGGAGCTGTTGGAGAAGAGCACAATGCCAATGGTAATACCATGCAGAGAATGCCACAGAAAATGGGCCAAGTTAAATTTGGACAAATATATCATCAGAGCAGCAGAAGTAAAGCATTTCCATCCTGTTTTCCCAGCTCAGAGAAGGCAGACTTAGCCTGTAGTAGTATCAGACCAAGCTACTTAAAACAACAGTAAGGCTTTTTGATTTTCTCCAGTTCGTACAACTCACTAATACAGGATGCCCAAAAGAAAGTCGCATGCTGTTGTTGGAAAGCCATGCAAGCCATTCCTCTGAAGTAATTAATTGGCAGTTCAGACATTTCAGGTTGTAGATATGGAGCAGGGTGTACATGAAGGTGCTGTATCGCAGTGCCTCATCCGCAGAAACAAACCACGCTCAGAACAAATAATAATTGTGTCCACTAGTGTTCAGAGGACTGCTGCTGCTGCCAAGAAATCATAGAATAGTTTGGATCGGAAGGGACCTTTAAAGGCCATCTAGTCCAACCCCCCTGCCATGGGCAGGGACATCTTCAACTAGATCGRGTTGCTCAGAGCCCGTCCAGCCCAACCTTGAATGTTCCCAGGGATGGGGCATCTACCACCTCTCTGGGCAACCTGTGCCAGTGTTTCACCACCCTCATTGTAAAAAATTTCTTCCTTATATCCAGTCTAAATCTACCCTCTTTTAGTTTAAAACCATTCCCCCTTGTCCTGTCACAACAGGCCCTGCTAAAAATCTGTCCCCATCTTTCTTATAAGCCCCTTTTAAGTACTGAAAGGCTGCAATAAGGTCTCCCCGGAGCCTTCTCTTCTCCAGGCTGAACAACCTCAACTCTCTCAGCCTTTCTTCATAGGAGAGGCATTCCATCCCCTTGAGCATTTTTGTGGCCCTCCTCTGCACCCGTTCCAACAGGTCCATGTCTTTTATTGTGTACTATTTTTGTATTGCTTGTTACATAAAAATTGTAGTCAAACAATATGGTATACCCTACATGCATCTCTGCAGCTTTCTCTCATCACAGTTGCTCTTTCAGTTTTGGCCTTCCTGCTACCATGGCTGTCCTATGGGATGCCACCACCCTGCACTGAAGATGACATTTCACCCTCCATGGCTTTCCAGGGACCTGCTAACATCACTCAAGCCAGAGACTGTTCCAGAGTGATTGCTTCAAACCTAATAACCTGTGTTTCCTGAGACCCCAACTCTTATTCTGAAATGGGGTGGGATTCCTTTCTCACCAACCATTCTTGATTGCCCCATCATCACCCAGCTGTGGCCGCAGGAAGCTGGGGAAGAGCAGCAGGAAAGAGCTGCTGGGGAGGGAACAGAGCAGAGAAAGGGCAAAGTGAGAAAAACTATGTAAAGGTAAATATCCCCAGAAAAGACCTTGGACCATGGAAGAAACCACCTCAGATTTGAGCCTCACTATTTGAAAAGCATCAGTCAGAAGGAATGGAGTGAGACCAGACAAGGCAGGAGATGAAGGGATAAGAACAGATCACATTCATTTCACTCTGTTATAGGCATTCAGCTAACCTGCCAGTCTGAATTGCCTCTTGCTGGGCAGATAGCAGTTTTCAGAAATAAGGGTGTGGAGAAAAGGACAGGGAAAGGCCCAGCCATCGTATCTACCTTGGCTTCTCCCACCTCCCAGGGCAGCTGTGGCAAGGCACATCCATCTTGTGCTGCATTGAACACTGCCCTTCTCCACAGCAGGGAATATTCTCATTGAATGAGTTTGCATGTGAGAGTTTCAATACGAAATAATATCTTTGTAAGGGCAATCCCTGGGAGTGATGCTGTCCCTCATTCTGGCAGGATGCATTTCATAGTGCTTCAAATGGTGTATGAAGATGGGCCCTGAGAAATGCTTCTACCTGCTGTGAATTCACATGTGAGGTTGCAGTGCACATCTGTCCCTAGACCAGCCAGAGCAATTGGGCACATCTGGAATTCAGCTGTCAAAATTTACAAGTAAGTGACTGTGAGAGAACTGCCTAGTGCAAAAACAAGCATCTCATAGTATGTGTAAAGAGTTGGTTAATAGCTAAAATGCCAGCAGAGCATAGAAGAGACAGCTCTGGTACTTTGCTTTTTATGATTGATTTTCCGGCCATCGTAACAAAGAACGCAAACTCTGTGCTAATATACAACCAGGCAGCTGGTGGCTGTTAGCACCCTTGCTGAAACTCTACTGCACACAGAAACTGCAACAGTGAACAGGGAGAGAGCTACAAGACCTGGGAGCATGAGAACCAGGGAAGCTGTTTGTGCTGTACAAAGCACAGCCAAGCACAGACTGCAGGAGGCAGAGCAGTGGTGGGAAAGGAGGATAGATGCAGTCTGCTCATGGAAGAAAAGAAATGAAAAAACAGTGCCACATGGGCATTAGAACTGCCTCTGTGGTGCACAAACCATGGAAGAATAGAATCGTAGAATCATAGAATCATAGAATCATTAAGGTTGGAAAAGACCTCTAAGATCATCGAGTCCAACCATCAACCCAGTACCCATGCCCGCTAAACCATGTCCCGAAGCACCTCATCCACACGTTTTTTGAAC